>UXUI01007275.1:32429-48431 GCA_900576705.1 Enterobius vermicularis | reverse complement strand
AAACATTTGACAACATTCCTGCATTAGTGCTTCAGCTTAGTTTAAGGTTCTCAAAAAACGCCTTTGCGCTGTCCAAACCGACATGTTTCTTGAATGATTCAAACTCCTCTCCCAAACCACCACTTACAGTGGGCAAAAAAGCTGTTTTATTGGCCCATGACATCAGATCACGAAGTTATTTATAAGAAGATCACGAAGTTACAATTTTCAGAATCGAAAAAAAGCCTCAATACTCAACTGGTTAAAAGAAAAAAAGAAAGAGTTGGTAAGAAACAGTAACCAAGAACCTAGACGTCCTGCAATGCCGCAATTGCACCATCAAGACACAAATTAACCCAGCAATATAAATTACCCTAACTAATTTAACATCTATTTCTAAACCCCACCAAATTTATTTAGCAGAAAATTTTCCTACCCATTACCCTGGTAACTATGAGTGTCATGAGTCCCGTTAATACTCTAAAAGCTGTTTTATTGGCCCATGACATGTCACCCCCTAACTACTAACTGTCGCCGTCTATTGTAAATGTTGAAAGGTAAAAAAAGAGGTCCCGATCAATCTTCCCGAACACCCAAGTTTACCAGATCCAAGCCTACAAATTCGTCTCTGAACAACAATTTCTTAAGCCATTTATGAGGGCTACTGCAATCAGAATTAAACATCCGACTCCTCACCTCCTCTCCTCGCTCCCTACGAAAGTTACCATTGATATCCTTAAGTAACACAAGTACCTAATGCAGATTTCCTGCCTCGCTTGTGGAGCAAAACCCACTTGTATTTCTGAAGCAATCCTCTCAGTAAAAGTACATATTTTTCAGCAACAAAAAAACAAGGAAAAAATTAGGCAGAAAAATGCGTACATGTCCTGAATAAAAAAAGACACACCGATCGTCCAGACAACACGAAAAGCCGGTTTTAAAACAGCTGCGAGCTCCAATCAGCATCGCAGCAATGTAAAAAATTACTTGTTGGCAGAATTCCAGCCACTTGATACGTTCGTGTATGAGTTTTCGCGTGTGTTCCACAGTACATGTAATTGCGGCTCAAAAATAGCAGTTTAGACTGCTCGCCTGACAAAGTCCTTCGGTTTAAAAACTCCTAGTATCCTCTTTCGATTAACTTATAGGATACAGCACTACATACAGTGGGCAACTTGTAAACCCGTCCATTTAATACTGCGAACTATAGCTGAGGAGAGCGAAGTCAGCGGAGAGCTTTTACCAGGATAAAGCTACCAGACAAGACAAGTTTGTTTAACTGGACTGTTTATCTGACTGTCCCTTACAGTACGAGAAAGCTGAAAAATTTACATTTTCTAGCTAAATAACCGTAAATGTATTGGTTATGTTTGGTTCAAATCACGTTTCACTTGTTCCACATCTAAAAAGGTCTTACTACTGCTGCGGATTAGCCCAAAAGTTTAATTTATAATCTGATTTTCTTTCTTCATATATTATGCCAATTTTTGTTTTAACTCGATACCACACAGCTTTTTCGTTATGCTATTACCGATAACAAACCTTCAGGGCCCAGAACATGTACCAACTGTTTATGCGCAACCCAAGACCTGTTATTGAAAAAGTATATTTGGATTAATTAAGAACGGTCAAACAACTGCAAAATCACGTGTCTGCAGATTTGCAGCTCGTTAGATTTTGAAGAAAATTTGGGGGAAACAACTTCGGTAATAGACCGGATCGCAAAGTAATTTTGGTATTTTAACCTAACTGCGGCATTTACATGTACCAGCTGCAGCAGAAAAATATGCGATGCGATTCGAAGGCTGAGAAACAGAAACAAGAAGAGAATGTGCTGAGAAGACATATGAAGAAGAATGGGCATTAGGGGCATAAAAAACTCATGAAAGACGAAATAAAAAAGCTAATTTTACCTGTATCAATGTACTATCCTAATATGTTCAAATAACACTCAATTTGAGTATTCTTTCTTATTAACATTTTAGTTTGTGATGAACTGAAGCTTGTTTGTGGTTAGAAAAAGTGATGACCATCAAAAATATGTGGCTGAAAAACAAGAAATTAATTATTTTGAAAATGAACGGAAATGGGCGTTACAGGAAAGCGACTATAAATTATTTTCGATGCGCCAATGGAGGCAATAGAAAACAATTATAAGCAATTTTTTAATATGTGTATTGTTAAGCAAATTTACGGGTAAATTCTTGCATAGAGCAGACTTCGTCATCCTATCCTTGAAATTGCAAAAAAGTATAGCAAGGAGGGAAGCAATGGTGCGAAATGCTGAAGAATTGAGATGGGCTCTTTTCCAGACGGTCTCTTGAGTGCACCTGGACCCTCTCAAGGTATATTGTCTATTACATTTGAAAATTTCATGGTATATGAGCAAGTACAAAGAGCAAGCAACTGATATCACAAGGCACTATCATAAACGAAGCAAAGACTAAAGGTTATCATCCCTAAAGCTTCCGTTAAATACCATTAGAATGAAGAGAAATGTTTCTTGTATAATAAAATCTGCAATACACTTTGAAAAAAAAAAAGCTTTAAATTAAAGAAGATTTCTGCATGAAAACTCTGACAAGCATTCTTTGGTTCTCAAAAATAGAAAGCTTTACTTCGAATAAGTTCAACAAAGAGTAGTAAGAAGTTTGTTTCGATCTACAAACAGTCAATGCAGTGCATGAGTTTATTCAGGCTGGAAGCCTCAGTACCATCCAAAAAAATAAATAAATCAGCGAAGATATCCTTCTGTTGGGTTCTGGTGCTTGTTTATATGCTTCCCACTGTTTTTCTAATAAAAGCATGGTTCATGTTGAATGACGGGGACTGACAGCACGAGTCGAAGAAAAAAACTGTGGGAATTAAGAGACCCGAAGAGAAAATTTGGCAAAAACTTCTTGATTTTTGAAAACAAAAAATTTTACTTTTGATGCATTTGTTGTATGGAACTTAGCTATCGCTCTTCGCAGCTGCGCAACTATTGCCGTGTACCCACGTGAAGAAGCTTTTGTCATCGCCGTCTCCTAAGTCAGAATAATTAAACTGTTATGTTTTTTACTTGCTTGACTTTTATTGCTCACTACAATACAATTTAATGACATTTAAGAAGGAAGATGCCTACACAAATATGAGCCAGACGAATTAAATTAAAAATTCTGAAGAGGCTATACTTAAGACCGAAGAACTCTTGTGACTGTTCTTACCCCAGTTTCTTCACGTTTATTTGGGTCAGCTCCAACTTTGGTCAAGAATAAAACTACGTCGAAGCATCCATATCTAGAAGCTTCAAATAGAGCTGTTCTCTGAAACAATAAAATGATATTGGTAGGTCATCTAGTTTTCTAATTTAACTTTAAGCAAATCGTTAGTTTCTTCAGTTTGGTGGGACTGATAGCTTCAAGTTTTAGCATACAATCCCGGATGGAAGGAACACTTCTGTGCCTGATTCAGAAAAAACTAGACTTTTCTTCAGAATTACTGCTACAAAGTTATAGAAATTGCAAAAGCAGCAAAAATAGACTTTGCTGCAGACTTTTTCAACCTTAAAGTCTTACCCCTCGTTTGTCCGTTTCATTAACGTTTGCTCCTAGTTTTACCAGGTTTTTGACGATGGCAATATGCGCATTTGAAGAGGCTTCAATCAGTGGTGTTCGCTGAAAAAAAAACATAAGTATTTGATCTTATATGGCTGAGTAATTACTCAAATGTATTTAAATAAAAGAATAAAAATTTGCTCTTGTTAATGCTAAGATTATTTATTGCAATTCATCTTACTCCGTATTTATTTTTTCTGTTGATATCTGCTCCATTTTTTATTAGGCTTTCAATTACACTGTAATTTCCCAAGCGAATTGCACAGAGTAACGGTGATATCTGAAACTTAATAAATAAGTAACTCATGTATTTTCAGCATGTTCTGATTCCAAAAAATGTAGCCGTTTCTGATAGTATAAATTATACCTTGAATTACAGAGCCTTTGACAAAAATAATTAAATTAACTTATAAAGTTTAACTGAATATCAAAATAAAATTTGAGCACAGAAGAACAGTTAAAAGAAGTTTAAATTGTCTTTAGAAAGGCAATCAGGAATCACGAATTTTTAAAACCCTTCACCCCGTTTTCATCTTCCACATCAATTTCAGCCTTCTTTTCCGTCAAAAAAGTTACGACATCACAGTGACCATTCAAAGCTGCTTCCAAAAGTGCTGTTCTCTAAAATGAAAGATTTTATCAGTTATACAAATTTTTCTCACTTTTATATATCCTAACAATTAATATTAATTTCTGAATTATATAAACAAAGCTGCTTGTTAAGAAAATGCCGTGCTTGAAAGGCACTCCACACCTAAATTTTGTACAATAAAGAACTTCATAGGACAAAAAAGTTACGATATTAAAGCAGAAATGTGCGAGCGCAAAATGATTCTCAAGAACACTTCACAGTTTTGACAAAGAGATTAAGGTTTTTTAAAAAGTTTAAAAAGTTAAGTTTAAAAACTACTCTCAAAACAAGAACTAATTTATAATTTCTATGCATTTAGTTCTGTCTATCCTCATTTTTTGTTTCAACGAACTATAGCATTATAAAACCATTTATTACAGAAGAAGTCGCGAGCACCAGTACAAAATTGCTACGGAGATGCCAGTTGTGACTACTACCAAAAGCTACTAGAATTCCGCTTTGCCATCTGACTTAGAGGTGAGTGATATCAGCCCGCTGTCTGTTTCTTTTTCAGTTATTAAATAATACCTAGTTTTATCATGAACAAAAGTTCCGTTCAGAAACAGATCCTCTATAAGCGCTGAAACATTACTGAACAAGTGCATTTTGTTACGATTAGATGTGTTCATAAAGAAACACTTAATTCACTTTAGCCTCCGTCTACACTGTAAGCAAGTGACAGCTGACTGCTTTTCAAGAAGAAAAAAATTCTGTAGTGAACCCAAGAATAAGTTCTAATAATCTATTATTTTTTGACTGTAATAGTGAGACGGTATACCGGGAAGGCAAGCCAACAAGAAATTGGTACTCTGTGTTCTAGACACAGAAATTAAGGAAAAAGTAAATTTCAAAGTCAAGAAAAAGGTAATAAAAACTGTATAGTGAGAATAATGAGCAGAAGATGATCTTTACCATAAAGTACTGCTTTTTTGAATTTATCTTTGAACCAGAGAAAAATTTTAACGAGCCAACTAGAAAAACTTATAGTTTTTAACGCCTGCAAAAGATTGGGTTTTTAACGAAATAAATTTTACTCCACGATCGTCCTTGGCGTTCAGATCAGCACGATAGTCCACCAAAACTTGAACCACTGCTAGATGCCCATAACAAGATGCTTCCATAAGCGGTGTTCTCTGAAGCAAAAAATCCGTTTTCAAGTAAATTGATTGTCACTGTAAAAAAATAATGAAAATCATCTTTAGCTTGGACGTTTAACCGCAGTAGATTTTCAAGAGGAAATTGAACAAAAGAGTATATGAGAACTTTCTAGCGAAGATTTATGGCAAAATTGAAAAGAATAAGGTGCTATAAATAGAGAATGTTCAGTGTATAAATGTGTGCAACCACTAATGCCAGCAGTAACAACCTTTAACGGCATCTTTTGTATCAAAAATGTTTTATAAAGTTTACTGACGAGCTTTTCTTGATGACTTTATAATAAGCTCTCTTAAATGTCGTAATAAAACTTTACACTTGAATTGTCTTTAGCATTGACTTCAGCTCCATTTCCCAGTAGATATCTGACAGTCTCAATAATTCCATTTCGAGATGATTCCAAGAGTGGTGTTCTCTAAAGCAAAGTAAGTTGTTCCTGGGTTCAGTTCGTTGCAGGATCAAAATGTGAGAAAAAAAAGCAGAAAGCTGTTTTTCAGTTTTGTAGAAACTTTAAATATCGCTGCTTTCATAATTTGTACTCTAATTTAATGTTACCTCTTTTAGCAGAAATGTTGTATCTACGTTTATTGTTTGGTTTCTTAAAAAATATCGTAAGCAAAAACAATTAGTGCACAAGAAGTGTAATAAAATGTTGCTTACACAATGAGCAAGGAATAGCTGATAAATCATCCTAGGTAAGAGGACTTATTTAAAGATTTAAACAAATTAGCGAAGTAATTTTTAGGCAAGAAAATAAGCACTTTTTGACAGAAATCAAGATCGTTGAGCTGTAAAAAAATTTTTCACATAAATGGAAGCTGTAGCTGGCTCAACAAAAAAGTTTTAAATTCTGGTGAAAATACTACAGTTTGTCAAAATCAAAGTATTACGAAAAGTTCTGAATTTTTTCTTTAGCTGGACCAATGCGTGAAAGAAAAAAAGGCGAAAACCAAATCTTTTCAAAATTGATCTTGAGTCAACTTGATCACTTTCTGTTTCAAAATCCTACCCCGGAAGTATTCTTTATATTCACACCTGTTCTTTTACCCACCAAGTACCTCACGACTGCGATATGTCCATTTGCAGACGCAGCAATAAGTGGTTCCTTCTAAAGAACAAAATATTCACTTAAACTGTTCGTCACAAACAAACGAGTAAAATTATTGCTTTATTATGGCTTTCGTGAGCATTAAAATGATTATTAAATGGTGCTATGACAGAAGAGTAGAAGAATTTGCTGCTAAAACACTCTAAAGAACGAAATATGCACCTACAGGTTTAATTTTAACAGCTGCTCAAACAGGTCTATTTAAGTATTTAATTAGATTCTCAAATTTTTAATACTTTCATGATATTGGCTAGAAATTATCATCAGTTTAAGAAGTTAAGAACTTTATTTGTTTTTTTTTTTTTCTCTTCCAATTGCACACTTTCTATTTTGCGGTTTTTTCCCTCTCTAAGCCCCTACTTGCAAACAATCTATGACGAGGAGGCACAAGGAAAAAAAAGTAAAGATAGAAAGCACCAGTGGACAGAGGGATTACAGTTTTTCTCAAGGGAAAGTGTTCACCTAAAAAATACAAAATATTAACCTCAAAATCATTCAATGTTTTTCTAACGTTTTCAAAAACAAAGGAAATTTAAGAAGTCTAATGTTAGTTTAGTCTCTGTTGGAAACTTTTTTTGATAGTAATCAAAGCAGAATAAAGCAATATACGAAAAGATCAAAAGTATAAATAATTTTTGGTTATTGTATGAAGGCGTACCGCTTTGCCGCCCATCGTGTGGAAAACAGCCTGTTTTTCTAGCAAGCACCTGACGACGTTGAGGTAACCAACCGAACAGGCTTTGTATAACGGCGTTTCCTAAAATCAGAATGAAACTTCTTAATTTACCCCGATCTTTACCCGCAAAAAATACTTACACCTCCGCTTGCCTGGCAGTGCAGAAAAGTATTTAATGCGTAAGAAAACAAATTTCTGGTATTTTTAACCTCCATATCATCGCTGGCATTTATATCGGCTCCCTTTTCCGCCAGGTATCTTACTAAATCGACCTTTCCTTTTGATGCAGCTTCACATATCGGTGTTCTCTGAAACAGACAAAGAACTGGTTCAAAATTTTACTTAAGAATCTACTTGCTGTAAAATTCGTTGCAAATTATAAATTGTATTTTGCTTAAATTTATTCCTTTGTGAACAGACATATATATTTTTCGTCTGTATGAAGAGGGGGACTTGCTTACTTCTGCACCTAAATAAAAAAAATTTAACGATAATCGACTAAGAGCTTAGATTCAAAAGCAAGTGGTTCAGTTTTTGAATAGCATCTCGACTTCGTCAAGAGAATCTTACTTTACGCATATTTTTTGCATTTACATCGGCTCCAGCGTCTACGAGGCATTTTGCTACACAAAAATGACCGTTTGAACAGGCTTTCCACAACGATGTTTCCTAAACTATTGCAGACCTTTGAAGCTGTTTTTAAAAATGCATCTTTTGAATGGATATATTATATAATTCAAATTTATAAGTAATAAACTTAGAATTACGGCAAAAAAAACTGAAAAAATTAAGAATATAACTTCAGAAAGTAAATGTGAAACGAAAATAGTAAGAAAATTGTTGCAGAGGAGAAGGAATGCTTTTTTGTAAGGAGGAGCTTTGATAAGACTATTTGTAAAAGAAGCTTGTCTGGTAAATCAGAAGATTGTAAGTGAGGAATGTGAGAGGCAGAAATAGGGCAGTCCCTAAATTTCGAAATTTTGGAATATTTTGTAATGTGGTTATAGGCTTCTAGTGCTGACTTTATAACCGTTTTGGAAGAATCTAAAATCAACAAACTCTATCTTGCTTCGCTGTACAACATCAAAACCAAGAAGGTTCTCAGAAAAAAGCTCAGGTAAGAAAGTGCTTAAAAATTGCCAGAAAAATTTTGCAGACGTTGTAATTAAAAAAGTTCCATTCTCCTTCGTAATGTAATTCTTTTATCCTTTTTCTTAATCGTCTACTTTTTCCGCTTGCACTTTATATTAAATTTCTTATCACTTTTGATAGAATAGCTCCGTTCTCCATCGCCATTTCCGTCAGCGCTTTTTAAAGGAGCTGTCAGTCGAGAAGCTAGATCAGAGAACAGGAAAAACTAAAAATAATGAAAAGGGAGGAAGAGAGGTGATACGTATTTCAGAGGAAACCTTGTCTTACCAAATTTCTCTGTTTTTGAAAAACAAAGAAATTTAAGCTGCAATTTCTCTTCACTAAGATTCACGAAATATTGCTAGGATGGTGATAATTTGACCAAAGCAATTTGCAAAATGCGATACAGAAGGGTTGCCTACATGAGATTGTAAATTACACAATACGCTTAAAAACAAGAAATAGACTAGCTGCGGCAGAAAACAATTCAATCAGGTCAAAGCAAAGTTTGCATATTTGCAGAAAAATTATTTTTTAAAAAATTACTATTATTTTTCATATATCAATTAATTTTAATTATACCGGCTGAATTTCGTTATGAAAACTCAAAGCAGAAGCTACAGCAAAATAAATTTACCAGTACAGTATACAGTCCAACACAGTCACAGACTTACAGTTGAGAAAATTATAGGCTATAAAACTTTTCAGAAAAATTTAGTGATTTTGCTGACTGTTCCGGCATTTTTGTTAAAGTTCTTTGTGAATAACTGACCACCAAACTAGCAAAAAGCTCACTAGGTTGAGATTATAAAGACTAAAGAAAATTCTTTAATGATATTTTTACTTCAAGTGCGTCTTTCGCGTTGATATCTGCACCGATTTTGATCAAATATTTCGCTATGTCGTCGTGACCATTTGTAGAAGCCTCCAACAGCGGTGTATTCTAAAGCAGAGAAAACGCGTTAATGGATTTAAATCTAGCAAACTTTTCAAATTTTGGTCTCATTCTTTTTGGCCAACGGCAGTGAAACAATTTGTGCAACAGAAAATCTATTTAAAAAGTTAGAAAAAAAGCTAAAAAACAATGCAAAAAGTTTCTGGAAAATTTGGCAGATTTTATGCTCAATACTCATAGTATATCCATCACAGTCGGTACTGCAGAAGTTAGGCTAGAGAAAGCTAAAAAAAAACTGTAAAAAAATTGTTTCACTGTTATGAAAAACTGCTAAACTTGAGTAGTTTTGAAAATCCACACGAAAGAGATTTTGCAGCAAATCCTTCTTTTGAAGTTTAGTCATAAAAGCAAACAACTTTTCCAATGAAACTTCTGCAGTCCTTTTAGTAGAATCTTACCCCAGACTTATCCTTTGTATTTACATGAGCCCCGTTGTCCACCAGATGTATGACTACGCATAGTTGACCAAAATGGCACGCCTCCATTAACGGTGTTCTCTGAATAAAAAGTGAGTAGTGTTTCTAGTTAAGTTGACGTTCGCTGCTTTTAAGACAAGTAATTTTTCCTTGTATTTTCAGCACGCAGACTATTCGGTTACAATACCAATTTAAAAAATGTTTTTTCTTTCCTAAAACAAGCATACTGGTAGTGTGACAGAACAAGGTTAAACCTGATTTAGGTTAAAAAGAAAGATGCCATTACAAGTTTGAAGATGTAATAAAAAGCTCTAAAAAAATTAAGTGTTAGATTTTAAGATGTTGTAGCAGGTTTTAGATATGTTGAAGCGACTTTTTCGGTTAAGTAAAAGTTGGTTTTACAGTATTATGAGACCTATAATGTAACAAATAAACTTCCAGGTTAAGGCATTTTTTCATTTGTAAAAGTTTTGCAGTGGAATATCACCTCATTCTCGTCTCGTGCATTGACGTCGACTCCTAAGCCCAACAAGATGTCTATAATGTCAGTGCGTCCTGCGGAGGCTGCCATGTGTATCTTGTTTCTCTAAAGGCGATTAGGGTGAAGTTTCCTAAAGTCTACCGAACTCTGTGGTTGGCATTAGGTTTTCATAAGTCTTTTTCTTCTTTCCAAAATTGTTATTAATGTTTTTACGAATTAAATGTATACTTTCAGCTCTAACGGTACTCAAAACTTAAAATTAAAAGTAAACTGAAACTTTCAATCATCATTTGTAAAGGTATGAACAACTGGTTAGACTGGAATAACATTTAAGAAATCTGAATAAAGATGGAGTTTTAAAAACACCGTTTTGTGCTTTATCCAGTAATAAAACTTTATTGCGATTGCTGATTTTTGTGGACCCTTTTAAAAGACTAAAATACCAAAAAATGGTTTTATTATAAAGAAGACCTTGCATAAGCCTTGAATCATTGAGCAAACAAACAATTTCGGAATGGGAAGATGCACTGTAAAATAGATGATAATGAAATACCTCTTTAGACGTACACTGCAGGAATAAACTTCAAACTAACAAAAAATAACTATGCTTCGACATGAGCAACATCTATTTTTAGTCTAGTGCGTACCACCAGGAATAAAAGTGAACTAACAGCTGGTCTGTATTTTAAAAATTTACAGTTTTTAAAATATGACTTCATGAAACTCTAGCAGTTTTTACACAGAATCCTGAAGAAAAACACTTTATAAAACTGATTTACTAAGAGTAGAAAGAAGAAAGAAGTTTTTACTGAGGTGAGTGCATTCAAATCTTTCATTACTGCTTCGTCACTGTTGTAAGAGTACTCCATGAAGAGACAGTTTAGTTAAGCAGCAAGGCAGCAATTTCTACCAATTACGAATTCTGAAAACAGATTGGTTTTCCAAAAAAGTTTTATTTTTTACATCAAGCTGTTGATTTGAAAGTCGTCTTTTTTGTAGTTTTAACGTTGTCTATTGTTGAGCAAGTATAAAATAAGATAAGCGTGACAAAGACTGACTACAAATTCTGCAAGTCATACGAGCGCTGTAATTAAGCATTTGAAGCAGAAATAGATGTTGAAAGCCGAAAAAACTACAATAGATTTTGGTCAAATGGCTCAGAGAAAAACTGTAATTTTTCACTCGCATAAATGACAGTTAAGAGTGGCAGTGTTCCACTGAAGAAGTTTGATGGACAAAACACTCTTTAAACCATCCATTATCACCTTATCACTGCTATATCGTTACGTTCGACTATTACTTTTTGTTGTCATATGCTTTCGCGATATATTTAAAAGTTTCCAACCCGATGAGTAATTGTGACTTTACTTGTCTAGTACAGAACGTTCATTCTTTTCCTCTTTGAAGCACTGTCTCCAAAATTTTCCCAAATTTTGACCTCTGTCTTCTCAGTGAAATTTTTTCACCATTGTCAGACGACGGATTACTGTTTTTCCTCAGTGCACTTTAATCTCCTCCCCTCATATGTTTCCTGTAATTTTTTTGCACCCAGGCACAATAATAACGAAGAAAGAAAGAAGTCAGTAAGTGATGTCCTACCGCTGTCGGTGGACAGATAATGATTATGATTCGTTGAAGCATCTGTAAAATATGATGAGTCCCTACTTAACAATGGGAGAGCATGTAGAAACAAGCACTCAGCCAAATTTCCCTTTTAAAATACAGAAATGAATTGTGTATCAAAAACACTGCACAGTTAAAGCAATCAATGCAACAACAGAAAACTTTCACCCGTCATAAGACCTGTCTCTAAAATGAACGCTTAAAGACCAGGCCTTTAATAGTAATTGCGGCGCCCAGTTCCAATTTTTAGACTGCCAGTTATACCGCACCATTCGGCACACTCAATCCTGTCTCATACTTATCACGAAGTTTTTTTTCAAATTTCAACGCCAATTCTTTTGCGGATTAGTCAGAAGTACTCAAACAGATTGAGAATATTTATAGAAGATAAACTCTGACATTTTCCACTAAAACTAAAAAACGATTTACAGAGGTCACTTGTCGTGACCTTTCAAATTTTTCCTGAGGTTTTTGGTCTTACTAATCAATAATTCACGGCACTTTATATTATATGTGAGATTTTTGCTGGGTTTGGCTAACAATCGTTATTCTGAACTTTATTGACAAATAATCTGGAACAAAATGAAACACAACGTAAATAGAAAGAGTAAGATTCATACGTACAAGGATCCAATAGATAATAGAAAGAAACAGAATACCGGTTACAAAATAATTCATAAAAGCGATGACAAATAGATATAAAATGGGAGCTGAAGCTTTTCGAGCGTGAGGTCTGATCCAACGTGGGTATCCAAAGTCCAACAATGCCCAGAGGAAATATCCCCTTGTCTCGTCGAGGTTTTTTATGCTGGTCCTCATATTAGATATCGCTGGACCTTGGTGATAGTGGCCAGCTGATAACGACGTGCCGATATCTACAATGTAAAGCCGATTGCAATGTTGTGTCTACCACTGGGACATTACATCTGAGGCTATCGTTATCTCTCACCCGGATATGTTGTGATAATTCACAACATCGTAGAAAAACACACTTTTTAACTTGACTAATTGTAATTTCAGTTTAAGCTAGAAGTATAAGTAGTGCAAAATGCGTATCCGGCAGCAACTCCATTTACAGTATTTCAGATGCAACATTTTTTAAGTAGTAACTGCTGACTTCTTGTTTCATAATACTGTTTGCTTTACAAATGTTTTACCAGCTTCGTGTTATTTCAAAATCACTTCATTTTGAAACAATAAAAGACTAGTAAACTTTAAAATTCTGAGCCATTACTAGAGTTCTTTCAATATTCTCAAGATTTCAGAGCCAAAAAACCTGCCTTTGCTTAAAATAGTTATGTTCTTGACAAAACTGAAGTAATGTCATTCTAAACTTTTTTGGTACAAAAAAAAAAGTCAAGGTTTTGAAAAGCATAGGGAAAAAAGAACAACTTTTATTGCCTCTGTTCAGTAAGTGGTCTGTAGTAAGTTTGAAAAACTGTTAAGCTAAAGTATCAGAACCAATAAAATTCTCCTGATTAAATAAAAGCAAATGTCACTAAAGGAATCGGAATGAAAATGTGGTTGAGAAATATAAAGAAATGAGAAAGAAAATCCTAAAAAATCCATCAACCGTAAGAAGCTCTTAAAACACGTTGACTTTTTATGACGTCGTCCTTATTAAGCTATCGAAAAGTTGACTAAAAAGTTCTCTTAAAATAAACCCATAAAAAAGTATACTACCAGAATAAAATATTGACCCAATATCCTTACACAAATTTAAGAGTATATCTCAAATTACCAGTGAATCAGAAAACCACTTCAAGTCCTTATGGACAAAAAAATATAAAAATCACAAAAAGACGATTTTCAGTTCATCAACCGAATATTTTATAACCTATTGTCTGAGCGTAAACACAAACACTCAGACGACTTTTAATAGGCTTCTGCTAAATGCCCATTCGGACAAACGCACTCCTACTGCAGTACAATTTCCTATAAGTCTTTGAGCTTAGTAAGCATGTGCTTGTTTGGTGTAGATATAAAGCATTTAGTAACACGTCTAATGTAAAACTGATAAACAACACCGTCTTAGTGTATTCACCGCTATGCAGATTAATTATATAACTGTAGCTTGGATTTCTATAAATGTAAGCTCAAAAGAGAAAAACCAATTAAAGTAATAATTTTTCAGTATATTCTATAGTCATTTTTCTTTATAAGACCTTACCTGTCACCGCAGTGATATTATGTTTCGCTGTTAGTCCTATTCTGCTAATTGGTCATTCCATTCTTTTTGCAGTCCTTCATACTTCCGGTCTAGATCTTTTTTTCTCATTTTGTTGTTTCTTAAATTTTAATTTTGTTTGTTTACAGCTAATTCGTTGTGTCTTTATAAACATTAAATGATTTCATTACCGAAGCTTCAAAACCAAAAATATTCTGGTCCACAGGTCATGCTGTGGTAATTTATTTGCCGGACATTACTTTGAATGAATACTGAACAGCAATTTCCGGTTCCAACTACTGTGACACAAAATTGCACTCTATTACAGCTCTACGCTTACCAACTTGAACGAGTCCATTTCATAAATAAATGTTATTTAAGTGATTGCAAACAGATAGAACTGGCAGTACTTCTCAAAAACTATTTGAATAGGACAGGCACTACACATTATTCATCGAGAAATGACCTAACAGAGACAACTGCAAGAAACCGGATAGCCCCCAAAGATTCTGTGATGATATATTCTTTGCAGAATCCAGGGGTGATTTCGGTGGCACTTCGTTTTACTATTTCTTTAGCCACTTATAATTGCGAACGGTGACGTACAACGTTATCAAAAGCTTTCTTTCAGGTCTAAGAAGTATAATTGAGAAAATGCATCAAAGGCAATTGGTACTACAGTGTTTTAGAGGTTATAAACTTTAATTAAGTTTTACTTCTAATTTAAAAAAAAAAGTAACGTCCCTTTTCTCATGAAAGAAATTTTGGCCCCCAAAACAGCCTTTTTTGTCAACTAAAGACGACAACCAAATGCACGCCTGGAACTATGTTGAAAAGCGCAACCTAAGAAAAGTTATTATCTCAAATTCTGAAGATACCAAATTCGAATAAGTTAGCCCTGTGATCGTCAAAAATTTGAAGTATTATATAACTGACGAGTTTCCGAAATATTTAAAGCTCTCACATCCTTAGCTGCCTAATTGCCTCCTCATCCTTCAATTCACTTCAAACATCTTTAATCCATTAAACTAGGAACTAATTCAACAACCACTGTAAATTTTTTAAATTTTTTCTCCTGAAAAGGTACAAAAAGAGTGTTAAATACACCACTGCGACACCATTTAGGTCACAATGGAGCACACAGCTGACAAAGTAATAAATTGATCCTACATAAACCGTTGATGAGGAGAATCTGCTAATCATCGTTATTCAGACAAGGACTGAACGGGAGACACTGCAAAACAAATGTTGAATCAGTATCGTACCACAACTTTTGTCGTCCCTCCGCCAAACCGACTATCGTACGAGTATTCGCCAGACTCAGTGGCTTACTGAAATGATATGTCAAATTTTTTACTCGTATTTTCAGTCATGTTCACGATAAGTTTCCGCAGTTACTGGATCGACGTCTATTTCAGAGTACCAGTTTATTGTCTGAAAGACGCCAATAATCAGTCAGTTTCATTATTAAAAGTGCTGCATGTTCTTTATCTAACTCGGTATCCTATTCACTTTTACGAATCTGACTTTTGTTTCTCTTCTCATCTTAGCAACGTTGAACTGTACTCCGCCAGCAGCCGCTGGAGATGATTCAGTCGTCTGTATGACAGTAGAGCCGTCACCTTCCTAAGGCTATATAATCTGATGGAGATTAATGTTTTTCAGTTTGCTGGTAAGGGCGACTGTTGGTCTTATAAGTGCTTCAGTTTTTATTCTGTTGTTATTGCCGATGATTTTTTTTCATCGAAAGGGCCGTCTTTTTAATTTTGTGTATCAAAGCTATTCTTGTATTCAGTGTACGAATTCAGAAGACTGACTGCCAAAAGAACCAAGAATGAAATGTCAAACTGCCTACATTGTAGATGATTGCAATAAAATCATTCAAAAGTTATGGGCAAGAATTTCTAACTACGAGACAAACCGAGAACTGTAGTGAAGGCAAAATTCCGTCAAAGAAAACTCCTAATTTGTTTGTTGCTTATTGTCCATAATTTTTAAACAGTTATACATCATCTATGTGACCTCTTTTTTCGACCGTTTTTTAACTTTCTTTTTTCAGCTTTAAGTCCATCTATTTTTGCTTA
>UXUI01007275.1:14271-32368 GCA_900576705.1 Enterobius vermicularis | reverse complement strand
GGCAAAGTTTCATCTGCTTCTTTCTAAAGGGATAGCGCAAAGGGATTGGTGCGAGACTGGTAAGTGTTATCCCATAACAGTTTGTACAGAAATCGAGAAGTACCATTTTACTTTAAATTGTCCATTCTAAGGTGGCACTTCTTGTTTGTCAGTAGCGTAAATCAACTTTTTCATGCAAATAGTTTTTCCTATGGATCTGACCTACTTAAGATGACTTCAGGTTTTTTTTTTGTTCACACCTTCCAGACTTACTGATAGTCTAATTCTTGATGGCACTACGCTGTTTTGTGCTCGTACTTTTGTAGACTTCAAAGTTTTGCAGAGGAAGGAGTAAAGTAATGTTTATACAGTAAATATTTGTTTGTGGCCTCGAACATCTAAAGGGTTTAGGTGCTTGCCACTAATGAGTTTTATAATTTCTGCTTTATTCTCACTTCTCCTGGCTAATCGAAAATTACCTATACGCTCATAACTTTTTTTTTGTATCCACAAAATTTGGCTGCGTGCTACATAAGACGACAAAAATTGTGAGCAACAGCTTTTCTGGTAATATTTTGACTAAATTTCTATTTTTTTTAAAGTCTTTTGGTTAAATAGAACAGACGGTGCGGAAGGAAACACTTGCCCAACTAATGAAATTTTTTTCTGCTATTCAGCTTACTGAAGTTGTTCTGTGTTATTGCGGGAAGGCAAAAGTGACGTGACGGCAAGGAGAGCACTCGATGTGGAATCAAGCTGAGAAAGCAGAGTTACAGAAAGCTGCAAGTAAATTCCGTTGATTCATCGTCAAGAATGCCTACCGTGCAAAAAAGTGCAGGCAAAAAAATACGGTTTGATACTGGGTGCTTAAAAAGTGTGGAAGAGACACGCAATTATGTTAGGTAAATCTGACTCACTCAAAAAGAATGAGGACAAAAAGTGAGGAGAAGTCGAGGGGAAAAAGTTGTTTTCGAAATAAATAGCATAAAATAAAGCTGTATTGAGAGTTTCTTTCTTTTTCTTCTTGGTGTACTTTTTTTCAGCTTTCTATGCATTTCGCCTCTGAGGATTTTGTAGCCCCTGCCAACTGCTCTGTTGCGATGTGTTATAGCCTCTGGAATTATTGCGTGTTTTTCGCCTTTGCGGGTCGTGCTAGTAAACGCTCTTATCCATTTTGCTGGAACTGAACCTCAAGTTTAGTTATACATAGTGGTCAATGATAGAGTTCCAATATCAGTTTTGGTATCTGCCTTTCCTCTTTGATACGTTTTCGTTTTTCAGGTTTCACAACTGTTCATGTAGGCGCGAACAGATTGGAGAGTTTAGTCAGTCTAAATTGTCCAGAATTAAGTTTGCCTTCAGACGAATTTGTACGTCAGCATCCGATACCCGTGAATACATGTCAGAATTACTCGATTTAATTATGTCATTTTGAAATATTTGTTTTTGGTTGTAACTTGTTTCAGGAGCTAAATCGTAGTGGAATTATATCCACGTACATTTGAAATAAATGGATGCACTGCTGAAGGAACCGTTTTTTATGACTACTATTTATGGGGTATGAATCTTTAAATAGTGACCTTAACTCGTTTACTTTTGTATCGTTAGAAATTTTACTCGAGTATGATACAAACAGGCTGCAGCTTCCAGTGTGAAGTGCAGTAAGACGCTATCGTACAGCATGGCTGCGGAATTAGGCTAGAAGTTCTGATTTTGGTGATTAATTGTCAATCCACTGAATTTGAGAGTCAGTTCAATGTTATGTCGTTTTTGACTTGACTGCTGGAACGTCTTGGCATCTCGAATTGGTAACATTGACCTTTTATTTTTGCCTTTTTATTAGTAAGAAGTGTTGTCACTTTGACGCCTGATACAAAGAAATTCATTTTAGATTGCTAATGGTCATTATTTTGAAGGGCATTATCTTTGAAAGGTTTACACGGTGCAAACAAAAGAAATTATTTTACTGGTTATATGTGGAGTTTAGGAATGGAAACCATTGTTGCGTCTTTTACCAGCCGTGAAATGGTTTCGTTACGCACTCAGCATTCCTTATTATGTTCCGTTGACGGTAAACCACTATTAACTTTTAGAATAAATGTCTCAGATTGTTATGTGAATGGTTAGGCAAAGTATCATCTAGGCTATAATCAAGTTTAAAAGTTGAAATGGAGTTGTTTAATATTGACCATCCAGTCTTGAGAATTATTATGGGGCAGCCGCTCTTCAACCTATTTTGATTTGCTACCGTCATTGAGAAGCGTTCAAGTACAAGGCAGCTCGAATGACTAGAAAATAGCTTTTTTTATATTTCCGGTGTTTACTGAAGGGAACGTCCTAGAAGTTGTGCTGACTTTACACATTATTCTTCTTCGTCTCGCTGTCCAAGTTCTTGATCGTTTGATCGTTATGCTAATTTTTTGCATTGCTAGAACTTGGGGGGCTAGCAAGAGAGGATATGTGGAATTTGGTGGCTGGGCGGGACTTGTGATTTGTTCCGCATAAGTCCGCTTAACCTGTACGTGTTCTGCCAGGTTGCGCGTTAGAATCATTTGAGCCTCTAATCTCTTTCATTCCGGTTTCAGTTTTTGAGGAACGGCAAGAAAGTTTGTTATTTTAAATAAGTACTTCAGCTATAGTAGTGACTTTTAAGAAACTTTATTTTTTCGGTAAATTTCTTTTGAAAGATGCATCACTTCATTGAGGCACAACAGTCACAAGAAAAAAATTGTCAGTGTAAGTGAAGGCCAAATAAGGAAGCTTAACTCTGATTCTCACACTTTATCTTTCTTTTACTGGCAACAGTGGTTGCTAGTTTTTCTATTGAGGAGTTTTCAGTTCTTTTTAAGGGAAGGAGGTGAAAAATTACTATGCTATGGCTTCCACAATTAGTGCCATTGTGAGGTATTTTCAGAGACACTAGCCTTGATTTAATAATTTCATTTTAACTGCAATTTTTGGGGAGCAATTTGTACAAAACGCAATGGTTTTGGGTTCATAGAGGTTGAATTAAGCAACTTGCTTGTAAGATGGATGGATTGAACTTAATGATTTATGCTAATAAGAAAAGTTGTATTAATTTGAGTGAGAGGCATACCGAGCGCTACCGAATGCGATGTGCATTTTTGGTAAATGAACAGGCTAATTGTTGTCACAAACGTGTAGTAGCGAAGAGTATAATCTGATATCATTTTTTCTCCTACGGACGGTTAGAAAACGATGGAATCTTCTGAGACCATTTTAGGGGGAGGCTTTTTATCTCGCGTAGGATAATTGTCTGTAGATGAGCCCTATTTATTTGGCCTTGTTTTTACCTTAATATTTGGTTTCATTTTTGAGCAATTTGCAAAGGGTTTGCTTAGTCGGTTAGTCAGTTGGTACAAATTGTCTTATTAGTTGACCTTACAATTTATACTCTTCGGACTTTTACTGCTGAGGCTTGAGATTTAGCTCCATTTTGTTTTCGAGATTCTTCTACACTTTCTGGCGCATGACTGCTAAGAAAAAAATTTTCTTTATTAGTTGGTAATGCCAATTCTCAATTTCTGGTGCTCATGATATTACTTTAAGATATTTGACGGGTAGCCAACATCTTTTGGTGGGCTAACTAATAGTGATCTCAGATGTT
Source organism: Enterobius vermicularis (assembly GCA_900576705.1). Taxonomy (NCBI): domain Eukaryota; kingdom Metazoa; phylum Nematoda; class Chromadorea; order Rhabditida; family Oxyuridae; genus Enterobius; species Enterobius vermicularis. The sequence continues at coordinate 28,761 of UXUI01007275.1, read as the reverse complement.
TTTAATTGTCATTTTTCAGGTTTTTATGAATCACGAGTTCTCTACCAGTGACTTTCTTACTTTTCTTGGGGTGATTACTAGAAGTTTTTCTATATGGCAGATTTTTCTTCTTTTAGACCAGATCCGGGACTCAACGGCTTCAATTTTTAGTTTTACTTATGCTTGTATCGTTAATGGATGTTGAATTTTGGTTTAGATGTTTGACGACATATGTGGAAAAAAAACATCTTTTAATGACACCTTCAAAGTACAGTATATGTTGGAAGTTGGATTTAGATGAGTATTGTGGTGTTATGTTTCTCGCCTTTTCTTCACTTCGGTCTTCCGCTGCCGTTAATCCAGTGCACCTAACGGTATTATAGTTATCAGAATATTTCTGATATTTCTTTTTTCCTTTTCTATGAACTCGAACTAATCTCCTGCGTTAGTAGAGCGGCAAAAATTAAATGAAGAGAATTAATTACTTTTAGTGCTAGTCTTCTTCTTGGCAGTAGCGGAAGGTTTTTATCGACAAAATTTATTGTTGCCCTCTGCTTAATATGATAATATAACTAGTGATGCTTTCACAAGTTCTAAGAGTTTTGATGTTTGGGATTTAAAAGCTGATTTTACTTTCTGAACGGTTTTTGTTAAATAGCTTTTAGTGATCGCTGAAACTGGTTTTGCTTTCTTTTCACATTGTAATAGTATTCAGGTTGGTCTACGGCTGCAATGCGTCATGTTTTGTTGTAATTTCAACCCCTGGTCTTTGTATGGAGTTTTGAATAGGCTAGAGAAGTGCTTAGTTCCTGCTGCCCCGGGCTCTTTACTTTTTATGCATGTATTTTGCTTCCCGATTCATAATTTCTCAATGGGTATAATATGCTTCAGAATTCTTTTAGAACAGTTGGGATTCTCTCTGATGTGGCAATGACCTTCTGTCTTATTCGTGATTCATGTATGTACATGGGTTGTAAAAAACTTGTCATTTGATTACGCGTTGGCTCTTTGCAATTTACTGTGTAGAAAACATGGGCGTTGCTTTTTAAATCTTTGCATTTTTTTCAGCATTTACTTTTTAGTGTGGAACCACGCTATTCTTATACGGGTTTGTTTTGATGACATCTGAATTAACCGATGTAAGTTTTTGCTTTTAGTTTTCTATGTCAGTGATAAGCACTTGTATAATTTTACGGTTGTATAATATCAAATCTCTTTCTGCGCTGCATTTTCTGCACAAGATAGTCCAGGTGTTACTATGAGTGCCCAACAAACTTCAAGATTTACTAATTACTTCATATTTTACATGAGAACTCTTAATTTAGGAAAAGTCGCTATTTTTATTTTTTACAGCGGCCACTGTACGACGTGAATGAAAAAGTTTTGTGTAGTTGCGAGGATGGGTTGTACTATGAAGCAAAAATCGTGAGAGTTGGTCGTGCTGAAGATGGCGGCCTCCATTACAAGGTCCACTATCAGGTGATCTTTTATTGGTCTAGAACATTATTGCAGAGTGCTTTCTCTGCAGTTTAGAACTAGTAATATGAAATATAGACAGTGGAATTAGTAGAAATTAAGTCATTTTGTTACCCAAACTGAAGTAATTCTGTCTTTCCCTGCAACTCAAAATTCTACAGTTACGAAATGACGTGTGTTGGACTATCCGAGTATTATCTATCAATCTTCCAGTTTTAATTGAAATTTTTTACTGGGGGTGTTCGTTGTGTATACTGCGAATTGGCTTTTGACTATTTGCTTTTTTAGAAGTGTATACTCTCTATTGTTAGTAATTTTTGGGTGAGTGAACGCTCTATTATCTTTTACCGCTGGTCAAGATACTCTTTTTCAGGGTTGGAGTAAAACCTACGATGAAATTATTCATCAAAATATGGTTACCAGTAGGTTTATAAGGTTGACTCCTCAAACTCTAAAAGAAGCTTTAAATGCCCAGGTTGGTAAATTGTCGTCTTGTACTTTGTGGTTTAGATTGAGGAGTAGTAAAAATGAAAGCATTATTTTCATTCAGTCTAGCTTTCTGCCAAATTCTGTTTGAAAATCTCATTGTGTACTTTTCTTAACTCATAATTTCCTTTTTTATTTCTTAAGAACGTACGGCGTGAAATGGACAGAGTGGACAAGGAGAGGAAAGGGAGAAGGAGAAGTAAAAAATCATTACCTACTGTTATTCGTAAGGACTTTGATGACGGAAAATCCAATGAAGGAAGTAGCGGATTGACGAGAAAAAGGAGCATTACTAGCAGTTCTTGTAGTGAAGGTTGTTTTCTAGTTTCTACTTATTATTGGTAGTTTTTATTATCGCTGTATCTGTTTTACCGATTATATTAGATATGTTTGTATAGGGGAGAAGGAAAGGAACTTGTTTTAGAGATTCTGAAATGACTTTCGTGTTGGATCCCGTCTTAAGATTATATTTATTAGGTTTAGCATATTTCAGAATTAAATGTTTCTTCTGCTCCTTCAAAACCCAAAGCATTTAAATTTGGAGTTGCTTCTGGAAGTGGGATAGGTCCAATGGAAGCAGGAACTAATCAGTATAGTGCTGAATTTCTCGATGACAGTTGTGTGGGTTTTACTTTATAAATCTTCTTGTAATAATGAATTAATGAATTTAATTAGTGTACTCATTTCTAATGTCTTGATGCAGCTTTTCATACAACTAGTCAAAAAAGAAATTAAAGGTTTTTAACGTATTTTTCTTTTCCTAAGGTTTTTTTCTGCAAAAAGTAAATATTTGTTTAAACGGTTGGCTGTAGTTAGCTCCCAGATACTTTTTGACTGTATTTAGGAGCATATTTTTATAGATGAGTACTTGCTTTACTAATTTCTTTGTTGCTTAAGAACTCTGTACCGCGCTGGCTTACGCACTATATGTGTGCAGTAGGTGATTTAAGTAATAACATGGTTGCATGAGATACAAGAAAAACAATTTTGATTGCCTCATATTTGTGGTTCTAGCCTTCGTCATGGGCAGATGATTCTCTAATGGTTATCCTCGAAAAGGATCGACAGCTGGTTGAAAGTGGTCTAAAAGTTTCACTTTTACCTGCGAAGTATACAGCGAATAAGATTGCAAATGAAGTAGGTGATCCTACATACCTGAAGCATTGTCAGTTTTACAGTTAGTACTGTACGAAATCTCTTTTGCCATAATTTTTTCGCTTTGCGGAACTTCTGATTTTTGCATTGTACGGTCATTTATTTTTCTTTGGGTTATGCTTTTTCAAAGCTAATCGACATTTTTTAGTTTGCGAAATATGTGCGACAAGTAAATAAAGCAAACAGGCATAATTTTAGTGGAGAAAAAGGTGCGAGGTGGAAGCTGTTTATGAAGGCATTTGACGAGTGCATCCAGGCATTCCAGGTTAAGTTTTTTATAAAACATTATTACTTTTTTACCTTTAACCCGTTATTTCAGTTGCTACTGTGAACATTTTTCTACTTTCTTATTCTACATTTTAATTTATTTAAACAATACCTTTTCACGAAACCTAGACTGGCTCAGTGTAAGAATGCGTGATGCAAGTAGTCTGCTTAATAACATACTAATAAATTTGCATAAGCATATGCAGATAAATGTTCCGTAGCTCATCTGTTGTTACACGTGTAGATGCGGTGTAGAGACTAAATTTGATTTGTGACTGATATAAAAAACTGAAGAGGTTGAAATTTCTCAATATTTGATTCTGGGTTCGGTAATTCAAGGGCGTAGTCCCCTAGAACTTTACCCTGTTGGTAATAGCTGTTGAAGCTGTAAAGGTTAAAAAACCCAAGTTTTAATTACCACTGAACGATTCAAAAATCAGTCTTTCAAGGATTTTTAAGTCAGATTCCTGGAGTACACTTTTGACCGTTCAGATCTGTTATATCTCATTGGGCTTATACAGCAGTTCATAGTCTGTTCACATTTCAAAATGCTTTAAAGTTTTTTGACATGTAATTGTAAGGACCTAAACCCGTAAGTTAAATGTTTGACTTTCTGCAGAAGTATTACATGAATGAGTAATCCTTACTGTTCCTAAGTTATGAAGAAAACTTTATCATACTCACGAAGGGGGTTTTTTTAGCTAATTTAAGTTCCTTAAAGAACCATTGAAGTCTCATTTCACCATGTGGTTTAAAATGAGTAAAAGCTTTTCCAGAACATTGTAAGCGAATGTCTCAGGAAATGTCGCGAAGTAGTAGAAAATATGGGCTCATATTTTAAGAGCTTCCCTTTGCTATATAACTCCCTAGTCAAGAAAAACTTTGTGCATTTCTTCCAAATGGTTTGTAAGTGAAATTCCTTTACTGATACTAAATTTAGGACTTTTTTGATATTGTTATCGAGAGTCGAATCTTAAGCGATACCGAGAGGACAAGACATGAAGAGTTAGTTAGCAGTGGGATTGTCACCTCCTTCGAAATTTCTGGTAATTTTAAGCCCAGCAATTTGCTAAATTTTTGAAACTTATTTTTTTTTTAGGTCCTTTTATGATTTTTTCATAAAACAACAATTAAATATTCATCGTTACTTTAATTTATCTTTTTGTTGTCCCGAAAAGCGCTGGAAGTTTTATTAATTCTTTTAAACTATAATTGTTTTAAGATTGTACAAACGTTTTTTTACTTTTTTTTCTCCGTGATCTATGACCTACAGAAACTTTTGCAGATATTTTTGAAGAGGCTAAAGGAGGTTTACGCCCGTCCCAGTATTACGGATTTATTCACGTGGTTCGGTTGCTTGTTGGCTTTGAGAAAATTTTAGTGTAAGCCGTTAGCTCTTTATTGACTTTAGTTTGAAAACAGCAGCTATTACAATAATTTGTATCTTTTTTATGAAGGATTTCTGCACTTTTATTTATAACATCTCAAAAGATAGATTTGATTTCCTGAAGTTTTCCGTTTTCCTCTTCTGCCTCTGATTGAAACATCTATAGGTTCTAAAAGAATCATAGTTCAAGTTACTAAGAGTAAGCTTTAAGTGGATCTGTTTAGCAACAGTGGTGCGTTTCAGTTATCTGGAATTTTTTCCTCTTAACTAAATAGAGTGAAGTTTAGGTGTTGGACCGCACCAGGCGTTACAGTGCAAGTATTCGAATTTTTCGTAAAAAAGTTCCTGAAATGGCTTGCTGAAAATGTCGACAAGTATTTTAGTTTTACAACTGATTATCAAGAAGTTTCCAAGGAAAAGTAATACTTGCAAGCTGTGGTTTTATAAAACTCATTTTTGTTTAAAGCTTTTATAAGACTTCTTCTCAAAGCTGCTTTGGCATCACCTCGCAGACTGCACGCAGAAACTCATGTCAATTTTAACTTCCGAAGCAACCGGAACACTAAAGACCCAAGTCCCTCAACGTACCTTCCAGTCTTAATCAGAATTAGCAGCTGGCTTACCCCGATCCTTGGCCATCCTGCGCAGTAACTACAACTCGCCAAAAGCAACAGTGCATTCTCCAACTTAGTTCCAAGTCTCAGCTATGCGCTTGTCGAATACGCCTTGCTTAGTATGGAGTACACTGAATTTGCTTTGGGTCTTCTGGCAAACAGTAAAGAGCTTTAAACACGTCACCCTCGACGAACTGCACTGTACTAAGTGGAATGATATAATAACCGTTTACTCTTACTATTAGAAATACAGACTAGAGTATCAGAACATGGAGAAATCCAGACTCAATAAAAAGAAGCGACTTCTTTGCTAAAACCCAAACCACAAATCTCCATTACTTTCATGCTTTATGAATGGTGTTAGATTGCAAACCATATTTCTATTAGAATGTCGCTGCTTTATCGTTAGAGCCTTACAACCAATTAAAAAGACTTGAGCAAACAAGACTAAATACAACTTCTTAATGCCATTCACATGGGCGTCAAATCACCTGCTTGTAAATATACATGATTCAGGGATCGCAGCAAATACTAGCTCAGCACAAAGAGTAAGAAAATAAACAAGGAAAAGAAAAATTTCCGTTTAGCTTCAATAGATAGGAATCCGTAGAAAAGATGCAGCTAGAAATAACTACACCTCACCCTCCCCTTAAAAGGAATCCCTGAACCACAGCATTATTGCACTAAGAAATAAAGCACGGAAATAAGTCCGAGAAAGAGACGAGTAAAAATGATGGCAAAAACCACCAATGTAACCGGTAATCAGGAAAAAGTAAAATCATGCCGCGAGGCCTCGCTCGACAATTTGTACACAAAAGGGCAGTGCAGCACTCGCAAGAGTCGAAATGCTTAGTTGCAAAATAAAATTTAGTGAAACTATTAGTTCCTCTTTAAAAATTAAACCAAAATGAACAAGTAATTTATGAGATCCATAGAACTTTGAATAGAAACTAGTATTTGATCACGATGTGACAGTTATAATCCTTGGACGAATACTGGGGGGTTCCTTGTTAAATCCATCCTCAGAAGCATACCGGATGATGAGTTCGACTCATTTGGATAGGGAAAAGTTGACGACCCGTCGCTATAAGCTGAATCATCGGATACTTTTGTCAGCGTAGATGAGTGGGGTCTCGGTAAAATCGCATTGTTTCCTCCAGCGCTCGGAGCTGGTGGGGGAGGTGGAGGTGGAAAATTTGGAGGAGGACGGAAGTGAGGTGTTTCTGCGTTAAAAATTAGTGATGAACGCATCGGATACTGCCTTACTTGATTGAAACAAGAGTTTTGCAAAAACGGCTGCGAACAGAGAGTCTCATACGGGATTGTTGCGTAATCATAAACGCCTGAAAACACCTTAATTATTCGTCAACACGTAGTAATGAAACAGCTGGGTAATTGTCGTAAAATTCCTTTCGAAAATTTTCAATAAGGTTCACACTATTTGATACAGCATTAGTTAGATCAGCCAACCCAAAGATCAAAAGTTAAATGTTTTAGAGAAAAGGCGGTATAGGAAAGTTTCCGTAAAAACAAACCGTTGAGAGGAAAGTCACGTCTAGAGCAGGCCATATGCACCGAGGTATTGAAACGAGGGTCAATAGAAGCGACCATTCGTTGAGGGTATTTGTCGATCTTGAGGGAAGGGTACTGCAAATAACTAGTTCTTCATGATGTTACCAGAGGCTCAAGCAATTCAAAAAAGTGAAGAAAAGAGACCAAACCCTGTGTTTGAAATTGCTTACAGGTGGAAACCAGAAACACACTTAAGGAGAGGCCGACTCATGCACTACAGCAGCAATAACCCAATCACACTAATAAAAGTGAGAAACAGGAATGAACGTAGCGCCGAGTACTCTTAACCATGCAGCAACCGAAAGACAGAGAAAGAGAGAAGCGAGATAAAGATTAGCATTAAACTGCAACACGGGTTAAGTCTGAGTTTAATTCTCATTCTAGGAAACAAAGAGCAGTTTAGTTGCTAATTCGATGACGCACCTCTCCCATGAGAACTGGAAAAGAAACCGGCACGTTGACTTGCAAGGAGAGGAGAATAACTATCGGTCCTGCCGCCCATCAGCATTTTCAAACTCTTCAAAATTTAAATAAGAGGAATGACTAAGAATTAGCAGAGTCTGCTAGTGAGTAAATTGTCTATCCAAAAACTCAACATTAACAACAATCAATTAATAATGACGTTGGTACGGCAAAAAGAGGTGGACACCAAGTAGCTGTTTGCAAACAACGCAAGAAAATCAAAACCTCGAGTTGTTTTAAGTAATATATTAATGAAAACTGACTCGATTTCGAAATGCATTTAAGAAAACAACCACCAGCCGCAAACACTTATTTTCTATGCATGCTAACTTTGTGCCGTCAAATATACCAATTCACGAGATTCAAAAAAAAAATTACACCTTGGAAACTGACTCACCCCACCTCCACAAAACGAGTATTACAAAGCAAACTAGAAATGAAAAAAAAAGTTGATATATAAAGACGTACAAAACACCTCTTTGCATCATTCAAAGTCAAATTAAGTGCTCATGGAAGCATTGCCTCATATAACTTTGAAAATTACGCAATTATCAAATTCACCTCTGAGCATGCAAATGAAGAAGTCTAGCCCCTGCTCAAGCCGTAATTTCAGCCGGTACCATAGTATTAAACATTCAATTTCACACCTACTGTAGATGTCCTCTAACCCATACTTGCATGTTTTCATTCTCAAAATCGTTCAGAATGATGCTCAACTATCTAACAGGGTTCCAGCAAAACACCAGCTTCAAATCCACCAATAAAGTCCAATTTCATCTAACAACCCAAAGTACATGAGGGCCCCTACTTAAGGAAAAAACAATGAGACATTCCACCACGCTGCATAATTTGGAAGGAAAGCAAACTGTAAATCCAATCTTCTCGGCTTTCACAAGTAACTACTCCAAATGTATTTCCAGCATTATGAAACAACAACTCCATTAGTTTAAAACCCGCTTCCTCTTCCATAACTCGTAAAATCAAAAATCATTAAAAAACTCATTTTTCAAAACCACGCAATAGAGACCGCTTCTAAAAATGGTACTCTTTATAAAATTAGTTTCCTCCTACCGATATTCTAAAACTAAACCATGGAACTTTCTTCTTACTTGTCAGGTAAAAGCACGCTTTAGTAGTATCCTTATTTGAAGGTAAAACCTTATTTTATTCAGACCACGCTAAATACAATCCGCATATCCGCAAGACTTTTTTACCACAATATGCAGTGAGTCACTGAACTGTGAAACAACTACTTCTGGAAGTACAAAAGACCAGAGAATTAGCACGACCACTTTAAATATTCAGGTTAAACCCTAGTACCCCATCGAACTTGAAGGAAGGCTAGAGAATCAAGCTTTGTAGTACAAGGCCTAACAATAGAAATCTCAATTTGCTGTACACAAAAAGATATTTCACCACCAAAACTTCGGTATTAGAGTAGCTATGACACTACATCTAAGAATGACCTTGGCGAACTTAAAAGAAAAGAAAGCCTACCAGTAATTCTGATCCTGTTGAAGAGTTGGAACTTGGATTGTATGGAACTCTGTTGCCTGGACGATAAGATGATGCATTGGGCCTTCCCGAAGAACCTGTCAAACACTTTGGAACCCAAGATGTATTCTTTGCCCACTCACGAATATCTTCCTGCATCTAAATATTTCCATTTTTCATTAGAAACTACTAATTGAGTAAGTCTGAGAAAAAGATGCAGGAAATTGGTCTTAAAGAACTTACTCTATCGTTACACACAACATGATAGAGAAAAATGAAGAATCCTTGTAGGGCATTGCATATTGTAAACAAATAGGCTAGAAGCATATTCTGCCCATCAATCCAAAAGAATCCAAATGTCCACGTCAAGCCCAATAGAAATATGAGAGCGGTAGCGCCTTTAACCCATTTCCTTCAAAACTTGATGTCATACACTATGAAAGGAAGGCGAAGAACACGTTTTAAAATTGAATATTCAAAAGTACCCTACCCAATATCACTGACTGTTGTTCTGTCGTCTCTACCTTTATACCGCAAAGGTGAGTTATGGCACTTCCCAACAATCCGAATAGTCATCAGCAGAAAGGCAAAGTTGAAAATTATAACAGCTGAGACAGGAACAGTAAAAGCAAACAAAAAGCACGAACTGCTTGGTTTAAGCCAGCAATATTCCTTTGTACCATAACTGGAATAATCTAACCACATAGAAATGCCAACAATGACACCAGAAACACCTGAAAGGAAGAACAATTAAAAATGACATTTCATTTTAAATACAAGGCAAAAATGCCGTCTCACAAATCTTTCCTGCAGTTTTTTCTTTCTAAAATACTCTTTGTAATAAATTCTTCCTAAATAGACGTACCGTATCCAGCCAAAAATAAACAAAATTTTTTCGATGACACGGGGAATACTTCGACAAGCATTCTGTACAATTCAATTCCTTCTAACAGCATCCAAATTAACGCAGCCAGAAAGAAGTAATGTAACAATCCAGCAATTATGCTACAGTGCAACTGAAACAAGCCTTCCATGAGCGAATGAGTCGAGCACAAAATCAAACTATTCTCAAATAAAGTAAATGAAGGTTAGCAGATGTAACTATTCCAAATCAGTGTTCTGAACCAACAAAATAAGTAGAATCACAAATGTATTTCAAACTATGAATTACTAAAAATGTCTTACCTTGTCGTCTGTTCGCCAAATGCCAAAAAGAAATATACTCTCTGCCATTAGCAAGGAAAAGCACAAGTTTTTGTGGATAAAAATCCTATCACCACCCCCTCTGCCAAAGCAGTGGAATGCAGCTATCGATAAGAAAAGGCAAATGATTGAAAGAGTGCAACCAGCATAAGTAAGTGCGGTAAGCAGTATTTCATCTTTCTGTGAGAACTATAAGGAATTACAGTCATCGAGAAAGCAAATGAAACTAATGAAGCCTTTAAATTTTTACTCATGAAAAAGAACAGATGAAACTGAACAAAGCCAGCAACTCACAGCTTCCCCTTTCAAGTTCATCAAAACCGCGAAATGAGTCATGTGAGAACACCTACAAACGGTATGTGTTTGATTTGTTTTTTCTAGGTCACATCCTTGTGCAGACCATTCTGAGAGCGCTGTATCCCACCATACACAAGTAGGAGATGTCATGTTCTTATGCTTCTAAAAGAAAACGTTACCCAGTAAATGAAAAACACTTTGAAATAAAGCTCAACAAAAATACTAGCACAATAGACAAAGGCATACTTTCATAACGAATGTGATAAATACTGGATGTGTGAGATGGTTTGTCGGTGCAATATCACCATTCTCACTAATTACGGAAACAGAGGTTATATTGGAAGCTATTGTTTGTTGTAAATGTGCTCCATCGTCGGTAACAAGCGGCTCGGAAAGTGTGTAGCGAGCCATACTTTTGTAGTTCACGTATACAACCCGAGCATTAGCTATAACAGACTAATTTAGTTTAAAAAACATAATTCTTGAAAAAACTACTATACAAGACAGTAAAGAAAAAGTACATACCAGTTTTTATCACAGATGACAACGCCTCCCTCGGTATATCAACGGAATCGTATGACGCATCGTACAAACTCATACTCGGAAACTTCACATAATCATGCACTTTAACGTTGGATACTTCAACGACTTAAAAAAACTGTTCAACATCAGAAACCATAATGATGCAATAGCGCAAAAGATATGACATGTTGTGTTAAAACCTTAATATTTACCACTGAACAATCCAAAAAATGTGCAAGTAACGTAAAAAATTGCAGAACAATACTTGGTGACACCACACTAAGTATGGATTAAATTGAAATGGAGACTAAAAAATCAGATATATATTTGAAAAAAGCATTAAAAAATTTTCGCAACCAAAACTCTATAAAAATCATACCAATTGATGAAGTTGAGCAGTGCTCTATGTTTTCAGAGACTAAAGAGGATGCGACAATCGCTCCGATGTTATCCACACTATTCATCAAAGTACTAGCAACCCGCTTTCTCTCCTTCGGTTTTAAATCAAACCAAGCAAAATCTTGATTCCTCTTGACCATATTATTAACACTCTCGACAACAAGCTAAAAGTAGCGCAGAAAGTAGGAAGGTTGACATAGAACCACTAAAACTGAGGAAAACAAAATAACTATTTAAAACCTCTAAAGTTTCAGCGTTCCCTTCCGAACGCGGCAGTCGTGAAACAGAATGAGTAATGACAGATGAGAGGACAGCAAGATCACCGCCATATAATTCTTCGTTTTTTGTCAATTTTCGGACTTCGTTAAGTGTATCTATTAAATTCACTTCATCCTTTTCCTCTGACAAATCCTGCTTTAACCTTAAAAAGTGTCATATGTGCTTCAAACGAATATCTATTCCTTAGTCATGGCAAATCCAATCTAATTGCAACACGAACTTTCGTTTCTTTTTCAAAATATAAATACACAGTTACATTAAAAAGCTAAATGCACTGACAGAGCACTCCATTCACTGACACAGTTCGACAGATCATAACCACCCGAGCTCCAGGTACCATTTAAACTACAAAGCCACTCGGCATGACCGAGAAAATTTGCAGGACAGGGTACTTTTGAAACACTTCCAGCTTTTGTTTTAGGCCATTTAACGCCTCTCCTTTCAATTGGATTACAAAATCCTTTATCCCTAGACACAGGCGCCGCAGACACGCGATCACTAAAGAAGTAAAAATGAGAGTAAAAAGTTGCACTCGAATAAGCCACTAGCGCTTTTCTTTCCAAAAAAAACAGTAATTGTCATAAATTCTGGCTCAAAACAGACTCCTTCAGATTAAAATTCAAAAACTCTTTAAAGTCCTTACGAGGGAAGAACTTCCTCTAAATTAGTAGTTGTGGTTGTAGTAGCTAGCAGTGTTGTAGTCGTTGCCGCAACGGTTGATGTCACTGAAAATGGTATAAACTGCATATTTGTGATCCCGAAAAGTAAACACCAATTAACAGTTGCAGCACAGTTCAAGCAAATATCATGCCACTGCAGCACAATTTTAAACAGATCCCACAAAACCACAAATAGATACTATCATATCAGAAAAAATCGCAAAATAACCAAACTCTCAAAGAAGAACGTAAAGATGATTTAAATATCAAATAAATAGTACCAGCTACGTCAGTGCAATCATATTTTAATTCCAAGTATTTCTTCGTTTTGGGACATGGGTCACCAAACAACTCGTCGTTCACAGTAACTGAGCAGACATTCCTTCCGTTACATCTATACAACACAACATCGATTGTAAAAGCACGACACAACATCGACTTTTTTACAGAAAAATAAAAAGCATAAGGACTTCGAATAAGGAAGTCATGCAGTGAAGCAACAACAATCACACCATCAAACAACTTTAACTAGGAGCAGACCTCAGAACATCAAAAAAAATTTTCGTGCTCTAACCAGACTGTATACCTACTCGAACGAACCACAATACAAATTTACAAAAATTTAAAACTGATACGTGAAGGGACAACTGCCCTCTAACTGATACTTCTACCTCTTAGGCAGCTATAAGACGCTTCCAAGTACTTAGAAACCCCTGGGCAAGGATCCCTCTCAAACCATCTTTCATCAACCAAGAAGCTGCATTTACGTTTACCATCACAACTAAAAGTTTCCAATCCTAAGAAAAGATTAAAGATATATCAATAAAAGTAAAACAGTACTGGTTCTTTGACCAAGAAATTCAAGCATTCCCTAAACTCCAGTAAAATGTTAGATTTCCGCAAAATAAAACTGAGCAGCCCACTTGTGAACTGAAACACTTAAGCAAATGGATTATTTTATCTGTTTAATGTCCAGACACAACCAGGTAATTAAAGACTTTATAAAGCAGCCACAATTTGCCAAAAATTGAAACCAATTTCAATTAGGGTCCCAGCTAAAAAGCTATAATAATGTCGAAAAAAGAACCAGGAAACTAGGCGACCCTCTAACGACGAATTTTTTTACAAGTTTATCTAAAATACTGAACTTTATTCTTCCCATCACATTTTTAAAATAGCTACCCCTAAGTCATTATAATTTGCAAACCTTCTCAAGCCTTAAAAAAAAAGATTAAATCAGGCAGACAATTTGAAACTCACAGCATTACGCTAATCCTGAACCATACTAATCTACGGCAATCTGCAAAAAAATTCCAACTTTTCGAACATAGAAACAAAAATTTTTTTTAATCTTCGAAAAAAAATCAGTGACCAGAAGCATAAAAAGTTCCTTCAACCATCTGTTTTTGGCCGAGGGCAGTTCGGAGAATTAGGAGACTTACAAATGATAATCTTCTCTTTAATGAGCATTTAACACTACTTAGTGGATGCAAATCACTCACCTCTTCATTTCTCTTCCTCTTCAACAGCTACGCACAAAAAAATTTCTAAGTTGCTTCTTTAAATAAAAAATTCTTCATACTCCTTTTCTGTCAAAATGTTTCAGTTTTAAACAACTGAGTAATCCAAATTCTACCAACCTGAACAGCAGTATCTAAGGTTTATAATTTACTCAACTAATTTTGGCAGAAGGCAATTTGGAAAACAAGGACAAAAGAAGGATTGTGGTGAAATATTTAAAAGCTGATGAAACAATGTATAACAAAAACATTATTGTCTCAAATAACGTAATTAAACAACTCATATTTCTCTCGCAAATTGTTTACCGAACAATAATATTTGTAACTTAAACATTGAAATATTGAAATCCACAAAAAACATTGGCCGTCAGTGACCTTCTTCTTCTAAAACCCTCTACTACGTTCACAAAAACTAAAATTTCTTCCGACTAACTGTTCAAAATATACTGTTTTTTTCCTAGGCGGGCAAAAGCCTTCCCACTAAAAAATTCCAAAATACACCCAAGCCTAAAAAAAATTTCTCCTGTGAAGTTATCTGAGAGCATATCCTTGTAAATTAACTTTTAGAAAACTCAAATTACGTAAATCGTATAAAACGTTCATCTAACCCTTTATTTAATCAGTAATAACACCTTTGGTGCAAAAAATTCAACGCCAGAAAAATCCCACCTGCCTGCATAACACATTAAGTGTTTCGCAAACCGTCTATTAGCAAACCC
>UXUI01007274.1:8901-32896 GCA_900576705.1 Enterobius vermicularis | reverse complement strand
TTTTTTTTTTTGATATTAGAACTTATGTATACGAATAAATTGCTTCGTTCTTTTGAAATGGTCTGCTTGAAAAGTTTCGCTCCAGGCAACAACCCACTTTATTTTATTCGTCTATAATTCGACTGCAAATTTTTTTCTCTTCTTCAAATCTTTTCTTCTAAAAATTAGAAGTTGTTTTAGCTCCAAATAAGCAAGAATTTGACGCGAATTCTGAAGCACATCTCGCTTGTTCTGTTTTCTTAATTCCTGGCTCGAACATAAATTGGAGGAGGGAAAATAATGCACCGCTTCCAGACACCTCTGATCCAACCCAAAGCGACCTTGTGTCAGTTTTTACAGCTTGCTCATCTTCTTTAAACCTGAATAAATTTATAACCGTTATTTAATTAAAAAACTTCTGTTAATTTTTAATATTAACAAACTACAGAATTAAAAACTTTGATGTCAATGATGAAGGACGGTACACATGCAACGTGCAGGTTGGTGGTAGAAACCTGAGGGGAACTGTTCTCGCAAAAGTTTATGGTAAGTTTTACATTAAACTTTTGCTGATTTTTTTGCCTTAGTGGTATTCTGTTAGAAAGCTACTGGATAATTTTTTTTAAGAACCGAAAATGGTCAGACTGAAGGTTGACGGCGCGTCCGGCACCGTTCATGTTGGTAGACCAGCATGGTTACACTGCACAGTGCAGGGCAGAAAAAGTACTCCAGTAGTGTGGAAGAAAGTGGGCAGTTTGGAACTTCCTGATAATGCTGTGGTTCGTTATACTTCCTGGTTAAACAAGCGTTTTATTTTTTTGAAAGACAAAGAAAATCACGGGGAGTAACCGTCATTTTACTTGGAATTAGAAAAACCAAAAGTTTTCAATCGTTTTTATATTGCTTTTTACTTTTTTAGGTAGTTATTAGAGTAATGTTTGATAGCATTTAGGAATTACAATATTGAATTTAGATTTTGCTGAAATTTTAAAAGAATTAGCAAAGATATTTATTCTTGTCGCTTGTTTTTGCATAGTCATTACTGGTATTCAGGTAGAAAACGGTCGACTCATATTTGACAGTATTCGAGACGACAATGGTGGTTTGTATGAGTGTAGTGCAATGTTAGAAGAACAGTCAACGCCACTATCGATACGAAAACTCTTACATGTTGAAAAGACAAAACGCAAGCGAAAACATATTTCAGATAAAAGATTGCATAAAAAGTTAAAATCGGGAAGAAAACATAGGCGCTTATTTGGGGAATGGGAATCAACTCTTTAAAATGAAAAGGATTTCAAAGAAAAAAATTTGAAATAAAAATGAAGCAGTACAGTAGATGGAGAATTTAAGTTTCTCGGTGCGCCTTTTTGCGTTGTTTGTTTGTTTACTTCAATTTTGTTTTTCTTCTTTTTTTTTCTTTTTGTTTCTGTTTGCAGTTTATTATTTTGCATGTTTTTACTGCATCTTACTGTGAAAGTTGAATTTATAAATATTGATTATTACTGAACACTGGTGCTGTGCATATAAGCTTTTCGTTGTGTTTGCGTCTAATCTTTTATGTATCAATAGTTTAAAAAAACCGTAAAAGCGACAACAGCAAAAAAAAATTATAGTTAATTGCTTGACAGGTGTGACAGAAATATAGTATTATGCTAAAAATATAAAACTAACCTTTTAATTTTTTTATTTTTTGATTTATTTCACTAATTTTTGACAGGTATATGTCACTTCTTTAACTTTTTTTTTTTTTTTAAGTTTTGCCATTTTCCTTCATTTTTCTTTTGTTTTCAGGTAAAGAAGTTTTCAAGCTTTATTTTCTAACGTGAAAGTGTGACTAGGCTAGCGTGTGGTTTGTAGCATCTTGATAGCTCGATTTTCTTCATACTCATCTTCCTGTAACCGTAGCCATTGATTTTAGCACTGCAACTTGGGTTTTAGTTTGGCATTGGAAGTTAAAAAAGTGGTTAGACTGTTTGACAACTGATGCGAGGAGGCAAAAATCTAATTTATTTGGTCATAAAATTTGGTAACAAAATGGGGAGGCTAAAGAAACAAAAAAAAATTGTTTCCTTTTTTTTCCACGGTGTTGCCATTTCGTTCGAGCTATCTTTTGCATTATTTCTATTTGTCCTTTTTCTGTTCGTTCATTTTTAATATCGTTTCAGATTTGCAATTAAGGTTTTTGTCTTGGATGCTTGTTTTCGACTTGGTAAAAACGAAAACAGTCTCCTACTCTTTTAACAAATGGTGTTGCAAAAAAAAGTTTTATATGACCCCGTTTTTTTTCTTCCCGTATGTCAACAAACCTTTTGTTGTTGGATTGCTCAACAGTCTGTGTAAGGCGCATCGAATTTTTCTTTGTACACATTTGAAAGAGAGAAAGAAGTTAAAATAAAAAAAAAAGACTGCCTATTTTTGATTTGTTGAAATAATTGCTTGCTTTTACGAGACAACAAAAAAAGATTTAAAAAAGTTGTTTTGGTGTGTGTAACAGCAGCTATAGTTATAGCTTATGGTATAAGCCAAATACATTTTAACAGTGCAGGCAAACAAACACACATTCGTGTAAACAGTGGGATACATATTGTCGTTTTTAGGTAAGTTCTTGAATGAACATTTAAACGCCGTTCAAGCGCTGACGTTGGTAGGGATTTTAGGTGGACAGGTATGTTCTATATTGAGTGCTTTCTATTTACCCAATTGTCCTAGTACTACGTCTACTATTACTACTACTAGCATAGCAACTAGCACTACTTCTGTTATCACTATTCTTTCTACTATTACTATTACTACTACTACTACTGCTACCATTAATCTAACAATTGCATATGCAACAATGTCTTTGAATGGATGAGGTTGATGAAAATGATGCTACAGAGTTGAATTGCAGTGTTTCTCTTACTACAGTTCTAGCATTTGTAGTGGAATGACAGTAACAAGTGATGACCAGTTGTGGTGTTTGGTAACCATATACAGCAAGCACTTTAATAGCGCAAGAAGAAGTGTACCATCCAGAAAAACAATATAATGACCTGTGAATATTGCAAGTACATTTGTTATCAATTAACAGCAATGCGTAAACGAGCAAATTACTGATGCAATTTTCAGTAAATTGTATGAAATCACACAACTTACAGATTGTCAAAACCCAGAAGAAACATTTTGAAATTTAAAGGTAGTTCACAAAGAGAACAGCATCTGATGCACTGACGAGACTAGCAGTAATTAATATATCATTCATAATCAGATGCAGTTGATACAAACGCTGACTTGTTTGTTGAGGACTGTTCCTCTTGTTAATCATTAAATCAGTTTGACAGTTGTCTAATATGGGCAGTATCTGACGTATGGAATAATGGAAATGGATTGACAAATATAGTTTTAATAATATGACTAACTTAATTGGCGTGGTACATATTTCATCATCATCTGTAGCCTACTGATGTAGTGATTCTTCTCCCTTTTTTTCCATTATTATAGTTTACTTTTTTTTAAACAGCATTTTACATTACCAACTTGTCGTAAATGCATGTTTAGTGGGTTTTCAATAAGAAAAAGAAATGCGGGAAAGACAAAAAGGAGTGATGCAGCAGAGTAGAATGGACTGTTGTTTTTGTTATGCACATAAAAAGTACAAATCTCTTAGATAGGAGAGGAATTAAAGGGAAAAGACAGATGGTGGCAAAATTGGATTTAAAAATGATTCTGTACTGTATTCTGTACTAAACGCTGATTTGGCTGCATGGGTGCAGTGGAACTGGATTGACGACTCAACATGAAGTATTCGCAAGTTTTCAATTTTATAGCTTCTCGAAACAAACATGCGAAAGCTGTAGCATATTTTAGATACGTTTGCCATGCTCGACGAAAGACGACCCAAGTGTTCCGGACAAAACTTTCTGGGAGAAGGTTGCTGGAAATTTACCTGAAAATCGTCGTTACGATCGTGGCAGTATGGAAGTGAAATCATTGAAAAAAGATGATGCCGGACTCTACAAATGCTCATTCAGCTCAGCTACTGGTACAAAGTATGCTCGATACGTTAAACTGTTAGTATCAGGTAATTGTCTCGTTTGCGCTGTTACAGATTAGGTTTCTTTGGCTAGCTATTTTTGCCATGATTATAACATAAATTGTGGTATAAAATTTTATAAGTTGAGATAAATTCAACTAAGGACCTTTGAAGATTTCGTTCCGTACTTCAACCGTGATGGCTTACTTATAAAAGGCCTAAAAGATGAAGATTGGACCAACGTTGAGTTAGAAGCCGCTATTGAACCACACTCGTCGTCAGGTACTGTCAGCAGCTAATATGTTGATGATTTTGAAAATAATTTTTGTTTTGAAACACAACTGAAAGTTTTTTTTCTTAGTGTTTTATTTAACACGGAGATAGACTGTAAGCAATCAAAATGTTAATTTTTTCTTTAATAAAACTTATTGCATCTGATTCAGCAATGTGCTTTTACCAGGTTTGATCTTCTTTGTTAGAAGTAAAAACACTAATGGCAGTGAAAGCGGTGGTTCTTACATGGGACTATGTTTGAATAATAGAAAGCTTGTGTTTTTCTATGACGTTGGCCAAGGACCAGGTTGGTAAATGGAGCTATTTATAGCAAACTGTTCAAAAGACCTGACCATTTTGTCAAATTGCGCCATGAAGTCGTCAGAAATTCATAATATTCTTTTATGTTTTTAGTGGAAATCGAGAGTCCAGTTTCTATTCAGTTGAAACAATGGCATCGTGTTCAGATGAGGAAAAATTCGGAAGGAAGTAATATTTATTAATATATTATAAGATTTTTTTTATTTTTTTCAGGCTTTTAGAAGAGGATTTGAACCGATAAAAAGATTATCTTTGTTATTTCACCGACAACCTTGGTTTTTTGGAAGTGAAATTGTGAAATTGTTAATAAATTACCATAACTGAACTGCAGATAAGGTCTGATAAGACTCCAAATAGTTTTCTTTTAATTTTTCTTTTACGAGCAGTAATTGATTTAATTAGGGTCTCTTAAAATGTAGACAAACGCTAGCAGAAGTTTCGTTTTATTTTTTGCGTTTTTCAACTGCTTGATCAGTGTTATATAACTTTTCGACCTGCTCTAATATATTACAATCTTTAAGGTAGTTTGAGAATGAACATGAATGACTACGATATGGAACGAAGTTATGATAACGAAACGTTTCATTTTGATTCCGCTAAAGATCTCTTCGTAGCTGGTTTACCCCAGCCGAGCGTCCTTCAACCAGGCTGCCTTTCGCAGAAATATAAGGGTTACTGCTTCGAATATCAGGATGAAATTTCTGACTATGCGATCTTGTTTTCCGTGTTCACACTATCTCACCTTTTAGGCACTATCAACTACCTGGCAATAAACAAAAATTTGGTCGATTTAGCCTCAAAGGATGTAGTGAAACAAGGAACGGTTGAACAAAGTAATACTTGCTTATCACCGTATCGTTGTCTGCACAATGGCCACTGCGTCCCAGCAAATAACCTCCGAGGGTTCTATTGCGACTGTTCAGCAACTCTTGGATACACTGGCGACTTCTGCGAACGTTACTCTAATGAGTGTAACGGAGGTGTTAATTATTACTTTTCTTACAACTTTCATCGTGTTTTTTATGCCGGACTTTCAAATATTTTGTATATGGAAGGAAAGAGCCAATTTTGGTTCAAAGCGCTGCGATGTCTTGCAGAATTTGGAAAAAAGTGGCTGGTCATTTGCTTATTTTAACGTAGATAGCAAGCCGTTATGTAATTAGAATACTTTTTTCTTCAGGAATCCCAGTAGGTATCTAATGAATCCAAGTATTTAAGATACATGCCATGCTGGGTTCTGTGCACGCTACGAAGACCGTCAACAGTGCCTCTGTCCATACGGTTATGTAGGTCGACGTTGTGAAAAAATGTTGCACCTTCCAAGTCCATCATCCTACCAATTTAATGGAAAGACTTCATTTATTGCTATCCGAATACCCATCAGTATGAGGAGGCTAACGGTATAACTTTTTTTGTTTAATAAGCTGCATATCAATTTTATATTATTCGCTTTTTAAACTTTTTCTCTACATTACAGGTAAATTTTATTCTTTATTCTGTTTGCTCTTTGAAAGTCTGAAGTAATTAAAAAATAAAAATTTTTTTGCAGTTACGGATTTCACTTACTCCTAAACGGAAGAAGAGTCAACTTTTAGTTTATGTAGCATCAGGATATGACCCAATAAGATCAAAATTTTTGGCACTAACCATACGAAACGGGAAATTTGTTCTTGTATACAATAATGATTTAGGTTTGTTGAAGCAGTAAATTGAAAAGTCGCCTTTGAAGATAATAAAAAAACTGGTGGAAATCGTAACACTTACCGATGTAACACTTATTTCATCAATTTTTTTAGGAAGCTGCGAAATTGATGGGGGGAATTTCCGGGAAGGAAAAGCCTATGAACTGGTGCTGAAAAGGCTTGAACAGCGAACTGAGATGTCGGTTAATAATCGCAGTTTTGTTAGCGAAGTAAAACTTGAGGCTTTTCAAGTTGGAACTGAATTATTTATTGGCGGACTGGCACCAGGAATCGCTCCAAACGTTAAACTCGATGTTTTCAGCTATTTCGAGGGTTGCATTCACAACGTATGTTGCTAATTTTCTTTACAATATTGTTTAACTTGGCCACTGTTACGAGGTGCGAGACAGGTCCTTAAGTAACATTGGTTAGTTTGCAGGATAGATGTTTTTCAGTAAGATTTTGTGTGTTTCTAAGTTTTTTATTGAAACCAGCCTGTTTTTACAACTTTTATCATTCAAGCAAATCAGTAGCCAGTGACTTGGAAGGTTTTTGAATTTGTATTGTTTTAAAATGTAGGAATTTGAAGGCTTTTTTTAGATTGAACTTAATGGTGTTCAAATATTTCTAAACAAAGGAATGTTAGTCACTTCCGGAGGAATATCAGACTGTGAGCTCAACTGGCTTCCTCCGACAAGAAAGCCAATAAGAGTTACGAGACCGACATCACCAACGACAACTACAACTCCTGCTTCTTCAACTGTTCCAAGTACAGGTATGAAAAAAATTTTGATGCATATCTTTAGAGTAAAGAACAACTATTAATTTACTACAAATTCAGAGGTAGTGTAAGGAAGAACCGATTGAACTGTACTGAATTTCGTGTTGAATTCTTTTGGTCTTTATATCATTAATGATTAACTATTTGCTGACAGAATGTTAAAAAATGATTTTAGGTTTCTGCGTAGTGCTTGCAGTTTATACCATAGAATTGATTTGGTTGCTTGTAATTTGTTTACTTATGTTTTGTTAATGTTTCCAGTAGGTATAATATAGAAAAGTGTGTAACTCTTGCGTAGAAGGGAAAGAAGATTTTTATAAATTAATAAGTGTTAGACATACGGTAAGTACAAAATTTTTTAAAGAAAAACCTCTGGTTTGCCAGCCGAATACATGTGGCAAAAATGGTATCTGTGAAACACTCAATTCAACGCATTTCAAATGTACCTGTAAACCTTTCTACGGCGGATCTAATTGCAAAAAATGTTAGTTCGTCACTCTCACTCTCAGTGACTAAATAACATCATTTTTTTAACGTGATCTTGAGAGAAAATGTTTTATAAAAAGTACAAGTTAGCTGTACTGCTGTTATCTTTGCTGTAAAATCTCGTTGCTTATTTGATGCCTTATTTTTTTCAGTTAAACTGATTGAACATTCTGCGTTATTCAACGGAAAAGCTTATATTATTTTTGCCTCTGACAGATTTGCGCATAATAACTCTGAGGTAAAGGAAACAATTAAATTCAGATTTACCACCAACTCGTCAGACGGAGTATGTTATTCTTCACTTCTCCTGCAATAATGAAAAATTGCTCTAACTTTTTTTGAAATATGGTATTAGGTCTTCTTGCTTTTTTCACAATTTTGTAACAATTAAAGTAAATAAGTAGTTTCAGAAGTGATCTACAGTCAGTTATTAATGACTGTTATCAAAATCTAATTAAAAAACCAATAAGCTAAAAAATCTGTTTTTTTCCAATTTTTCTTGCCAACATCTTAGCGAAAAGTATTTGTAAAGGTTATATTTTGGCAAGGACAGTCGTCAGAAGTACCGTTGGCTGAAGAAGATTATATCTCTATTGGTGTTGAAGATGGACACATAGTCTATTCGTAAGCTTTCTACTGTCATTCATTTTTGTTCTAAATGCAAAATTTGACTGCATTTACGAAAAGGATATTTGCTTGGAGTATTAAAATGGTTGAAGGTGAATCTAGTTTTCCAAATATTTTCAGGTATAATCTGGGTGGAGGACCAGCAAAAATTGAAAGTAAGGGGCTAGTAAATGACAGTAAACAGCACATGTTGCGAGTAACTCGAGTTGGTCGTATTGGAAGTCTAAAATTGGATAATCAAGAAGTGGTTATTGGTTCAGCACCTGGAATTTTTTCGATGTTAAACGTACCAGGACATGTTTATTTGGGTATTGTCTTTGTTCTTTTTTTTACATTGTCTTTGCAGAATTTATTTTAATGGTGCTGCTAATTTGATTAAAAAAAAATTTTAGGCGGTTTACCGGACTTGGAAAAAATGACTGCCGGATTGCATAAGCATAATTTTGTTGGTTGTGTTGCGGATGTGAAATTAAATGGTGTTCTGTTGGATCTTTCTGTTGATGCACTGGATGGTCGCGCTGTGAGACCTTGTGAAGAATGGGTTAAGAATAAAACGTATATCAAGAGTGCATATAATGATGGTACTCTATGGTAGACGACAAATAAAACTTGAGAATGAAAAGAAAGACAAAAAGGAAACGAAAATCAACAAATTAGTTATCATATCAACATATCAAATGGCTTTTTGCTTTCTTCTTTTGTTCTCTTTTTTTGTTCTTCTAATTTCTCCAAAACTTTGCGGCTTTACTCTGGTAAATTGGTAAACACAAATGATGTACATTTAAATAGCATTGCATACAAATACATTGCATATTTATCTCTTTTTACTTCTTTAACGCTGAGCATTTTTTGAAAATCTCAGCTGATTTGTAAATTTTAATATATTTACTTCCAGCAGAATTCTAGAGTAAAGGCTTATTTTTTTGTGAAAATACCATTTCACTTGTTTTCCACTGTTGATTCCACTTTTGTGTTTTTTATCTGTTTTGTTCAGACACTTTATGCTCCGTATTTTGCCGGTTTCTTATGACTTTTAGAGTTCTCGATCTCATTTTTGCATCTATGTATTTCCTGAGCTGGTCACAGTAATCCCATAGATGATATTATGTATAAAATTTTGCTTAATTCTAAGCACACTTGTCTTTGCTTCTAAAACACAGTTGCTGTAAGTAGGTGGAACAGTGGTTCGATATTTTATTGTTGTTGTTAATGTTGTTGTTGAAAAAAAAAGATTTTTTCCTGCTGTCGCTATTTATGTGGTGTTTCAGATGCCTTTTTGTTTTTTTTTTTTTTTCAACTTTATTTTAAAGTTTTTTATTTATAATGTAAAATAAAGAATTCAATGATGACAAATTATTATACAATCACCAAATGAATACTGTTTTAAAAAATAAAAAATTTTTATATGAAATTTTTAGTTGAAAAAGATCAAGAATGTACAGACAAAAATTTGGAAAAATTTAACAATAAACCAGTTATTGTTAGTCAGTTGCTCATTATAGCGTACAGATTTGCCTAAAATCAAATCAAAATAAACTTTATTTCAAGATAGAACACTGTTATTTTCTGGAGAAGAAATGTTCTTTTTTCTTTCACCCAATGATATTTTGTGTGAATGTATGTATACTTTTGTTGGTCACTTGTAAACCTCTGCTGAGGATTTAAGGGTTGTGTAAAAAAATTGGCTAAATTAGCAGTAATTCTTAGTCAGACCAAAAGAGTCCTATTCTGCCTAAAGTGCATTTGAATAAATGAGGCGAAACGTTTTTATCAGTTTTTTCAAACAAAATCACTAATTCCTTGTAAAATTACAGTTAAGCCTTAACAACCGGATATTTGAAAAACTTGATTCTGTCAAAGAAACTCTGTAATTTGGTTAAAGTGACGATGATTCAGAAATGTATGAAGCGGCTACAAACCGGCTAACTGCATGAGTCATAGGCGTCGGCGAATGGTCTATGGACCAGGTAACAGAGAGCCCATTCTGTTGACGTGCCTGCAGGCGACCTTGTAACTGGTGGCGGAGCACTGCCCAAAGTGCTTCTGCCGGCGTAACGAAGATCTTGATTAATATCCCAGGGATGTGGGCATTGATTGCCAGTGTTCCTATTCTGTTGTTCTTTGCCTGTCAAAGTCGGCTGGGTCGTTACAGCCAAATTGATTTTAACAAAGTCCATATTTGTCGATCCACCAAATGCTCTGTTTTTCGTCCTATCGTCTACCACTGTATTTGAGCTTAGTTTCACTTAGTTTAGCAGCTACAACAGTCCGTCCAAATCATGTAGCAATTAATGAAAAGCGTAAACACATTGACATAGATTCGTCTTGGTTGGATAAGACTGGTAAGGAAGTTCAACGGGTAAGTTATAAAAATGTCACTATTTTTACAAGCGTATATCACCAAAAAAATTATTAGATCTGTGAATAAATTTTTCTTCTTTTTATCTGAAAATTATCTTTTTTTAATCATCTTTTAAAAATGCTTCTATGTTTAACGTTGACTCAATTTCTTCTTGATTTGAATGTTGTGCCGGAACACAAGAGCGTTGTTTTTTGTGTTTGAATTCAGATTCGTTTCCTTCTATTCTTCGTTAGTGTCTCACTATTGCGTCTTTTCATACAAGGCATTAATTGAATTACTAGAAGAATTTCTTGGACTTATCAAAATATTAAAAAATAAGCTATCTAGAAAAAAATGAGAAATGAAATAAAACTTGATACACTAAGACCGGTTACAATTTAAAAACAATTTATGAGGAGGGCAAATGGGGCTTTCTTCAATTATTTGATTTAATTTAATCAAAATACAGTTTATGTGGTTAGAAGGGGAATGAAAGATTCATGTGACCTTGTATCTTACTGTTTTCCTGGGTTGTTTTAATGATAACGAGAAATTAAAGTTAGAATAAAGTGCAGAATTGATTTGATCTGTAAATATGCTATTGAAGCGGCCAGCTAAGGTCTTTAAAGAAATTTCGCTTACTTTTTTTAATGCACTATCTAAAACAGTAGCGGAACCTTTGACTAACTGGTAAAAAACCTGTACTTCTCTTTCTAACCTACCTACCAATGAAAAGGTATTTCAGTAGCTTTAATAAGAGAAAGTTCCAGTTTTATTCAGCAAAACAATGTCAGTTTAATTTTGGAATTGCACTGTACTACTGTTAAATGCTTGAAAATATCTTTACTCCTTTTTGTTTTCAGCGTCAAAATTACTTCGTATGTCTTGAAACAAATAGTTAGTCTCAGCTTTTATGCGATAACTTAATACTGCTTTCATGGGTCCTGAAAAAAATTTTTATTGTTACATTTGATAAGAAATTTAAAATAAAAATTGAAAACTGGCTTTTTAAAGACGATAAATGATTTGTTGCTAATTTATACAATTTTAAAAGATAAAATGAAATGAAACAATATGAACAAGAAAAAAAAAGACGATGAAAGAAAAAGAATAGCTGAAAGAAATTTTAAAAGTGTCATGTTTCAATGGCCGAAAAAAATGTAACATTAAGACTTTAATGTAAATTATTGTTTAATGTATTAATTTTTTTGACCATTTCAATAAATATTTTGACAGCACTATTTTAAAAGGCAATTTTCAGGTAGGTTTAGACGCCAGCGACAAAGAAAAAGTGATTGTTGACCTGCTTAATTACAAGAAACAATTATCGGCATCTGTACACGGTAACGTTGCTGCAGCTGAAACATCTGATGGCAAACGGGCTCAGGTACAGCGTTTTGGCGATAAAGGAGGCCTGGCTCAAGTTGATGGACATAAGTTTGTGCTTTGATGTTAGCAGTTATGTAGCTTTGAAATCACAACTTTATCACTCTGCAATTTGAACAAAGTTCTATAGTTTGGTTGACATTTCTCATGAGAATTCTTTGCTGTTTAGTAGTTCTGATTTCAAACACAACAAGAGTAATTGAAAAAGTAAAAAACTTTTGACAGAGATTGAAAAAATAGGCTTTTACCATTTGCTTGTTAGTGCCTTCCTCCTTATTATGTAATGCTCTTTCTTACTTGAAAATTGTAGCTGTTTTGAAGAGATGAGTCGCGTGAGAGATGAG
The DNA here is from genome assembly GCA_900576705.1 of Enterobius vermicularis. Classification (NCBI taxonomy): domain Eukaryota; kingdom Metazoa; phylum Nematoda; class Chromadorea; order Rhabditida; family Oxyuridae; genus Enterobius; species Enterobius vermicularis. Next base: position 20,661 of record UXUI01007274.1, on the reverse strand, counting down.
TTTTTTAATAACCAAAATTTCTCATTTGTTATCATACAGTTACATAAATTTATACTTTTAATCTTCTCACGAGCATTTAGTATCTTATTGGTTTTTACCATATTTTTTTGGTAGAAGAATCCTGTAGATAACAGCGTAAAAAAAGTTTTATGCTAATTGTGAAAAAGTATGAGACCTTTTTTATGCCTTTATGAAGGAAAAATTGACATGATTTTTTTGACGAAACTTGTTCTCTCAAGTGCATAGAGGGCGATATAATTTAAGCATAGATAAAAGATATGTCTGCTTAGTAAGCTAATCTCTGTCGCTAAATCAGTAGAAACTAAAGAGTTGGGTTATGCGTAATCTTTTAATTTCTCCAAATTTCTGGTTCTCTTACTTGGATTGCCTTTACTATACAGCAAGTGCTCAACAAAATAGATAGTTTTTTCCAGAAGAGGGGATGAAGCAGATGGTAAAAAAATCAAGTGTTTGGCATACGCCAATTTTGAGAACTTACAGATGTTCAACTTTTTAGTCAACAGGGTTTTCGCCACTGTACTCGTTTGTTTGTTTTATTTAGAGGACAGTTGAAACTGAAAGAAGACGAAGAAGGAAAACATGCTAATTTGAAAGCTGACGGTAAATATGAACTGGATACAATTGCAAAAGGTTCACTGAAAACACCGGAAGATACCGAATTTCTGGCAACAAATGAACGTTTCAATTTCCAGTTGAACCCAAAAACACAGAATAATAACAGTGGTTCTGGTACAGTATTTTATTATGATAAGGTTTGTGATCGTAAACTGCAGCAATTTACTGAATAATATTTATGAATAAAAAAAAATAGTTTTTTTTTTTGTTGGCCAAATGAATGATCACTAATATACTGCCACTAAAATTTGTCGATAAAAATCTTGTAATTTTTTCTTTTGCAGGAAAAGAATAAATCTGGTAAATATGCTTATACAATAAAGCAAAATGGTAAAAAAACTGATGCCACATTATCGGCACATGATATCGGTAAGGATGATGAATTTGCACAGTCATTATTTGGACGACGAACAGAAAAATATCATTGCACAGGTTTGTTGTTAGTGTTTTTAATGATAGTTAATAAAAGTTGTTAAAAATTTTTTAGATAATTATTTCATTGACCTATAATGTACCGAGACTACTGAAATTGGTTACTACTGGCATATCACTGTATAACAAATGTTACACTTAAGGAATTAAAACTAGTTTTAATTTCCTTTTTTGTCCGATTTAAAATAGGCATATAAACTTAATGGTTATAATTAGATGATAAAGAATAAGAAAATTTTTCTTTGTTTTAAGCTGAAACACCGGGAATTTCACAGTGCTATGATGCACAGGGAAGAAGTGCAGGTAAAGTTGTTGCTGATAAAAATGGTAATACTATTGTCTACAATGATAAAGATGTTCCAATTGCAACTGGAACTGTACAAAAACTTGGCGATCGATCATATCAAGTGAGTGCCATATTTCGCTGTAACAATTCTTATTTGATATAACGAGAATTCATTGTAAGCAATTTTCTTGCTGATGGCTTTGTGCTGATTCAACTTGTTTATGATAAGTCTAAAATAGAGGTTACTGATAAAACAGTTCACTTGTTAACAGCTAATCAAATTATGAGCATCTCTATATTTGTTAATCTTTATTTCCTTATCTCTTTTCCCTTGTTTTTTTTTTATAATAACTAAGTCTTGAAATATTTCACAGTTAGTCTAGTAAGCTAATCTGTGAAGCTTTCACCAAATCGCAAAAAGCAGGATTTGCTTTTTTTGACTTGCGATCATTTTTGCTTCAAAAACTAGTCACGATAACGGCTGCTAAAATTTTAAGAACAAAAAGTATTTTATTGTTTGAGTGTTTTCTTTTTTAACAAACACCTTTGCCTTTTTAAAGCAGTACAAATTTTAGTACAAAAAAATACATGATGTAATTTTTTGCAAAATTATGGTAGATAAATTACTAGGGAAACGGTTTTCCAATGGACAATTTAATTAAAAACACTTGAAGTTACTTGCAAAAATAGATTTTTTGCAATATGTAGTTGAAACTAAGAGAAGTATGAGGCGATAAAGATATTTGATCTATAATTTTCAAATGAACTAATGACGGAGGTCTAAGTAAACAGTAATAGTACCTTCCACAGTTGAAACTTAAAACTGTTTTATTCATTGCAGGCAGTTATCAGTAAAAATTTGTTTATTGCAAAACTAAAAGATGCACGAACATCGGCTTGTTGCAAAGAAGTTAGCGGTCAACCGTGTACAGAGCCGATTAAACTATCTAACCCAACATTCCATCATCCATCTGAACGCGATGGTAACGGAACACTAAAACTCACCTGGCCAGACTGTTTTGATATGGGTATTGATGTGGAATTACCGCCACGTAAGTATCACACTTCTATGAAAAAATCATAAAATGAAAGCAGAAGTAGTTAGAAGAGAAATGAAGCTTAGCTATAGTTGGAAAACTTTTCCAGGTGTTCACATTAATCGGCTAGCAATGAAGCTTGATGTCATGATCCAACCAATTGGAAAATTACGATGTATGGATGTAGCTACATGTGGCCGTGAATGCTTCTACTGTGACTGGTGTAAACAGACTAGGTTTCTTTTATCTAAACAGCAACATGAAAAATGACCTATTATTGGTTTAACTGCTGAGGCTGTCTTTACTAATTATTATTTTTAGTAATTGTTGTAGTTTAGAAAGATTAAATTATTGGAAAATACGGATGGTAATCTTTGTCGATCAACTGAAGAACGAAAATACCACTTGACAGTGAAGCTTTGTCCACCGCCAGAAGATCCAAATTTTACTATGTGTTCAGCGTTTTCTAAATCTGTTTGGCAAAAAGACTATTGGAATAAAGAAGGTGCTGTGGACGTCTGGATGAAATTTTACGAAAGAGCAAATACTCGTGAAGAAGTAACACTTTTTTTCTTCACTAAAAATTATTTTTAGCTGTTTCGTTTAATATTATTCTTCTAGAACAATTTATCTCTGTTTTCCTAAAAAAAACTGAGCGGCAAAAGACAATTTTCTATTTCAAATAATATATCATACATCCTTAGTTTAAATTATTATTAACTGCTTTATAATTACTCAAGTAGTTATTTTACATACACCAGCAGAATCCCCAAATCTCAAAATTAGTGCCAAAAAGCTGCAGCCGACTTGCTTTTTTGCATCCACTATGAGCTTATTATGGAATTTAAAAGAATGCCAATTGCAGCTGTACATGACTAGACAGAGATTTGTCTTAGAAAGCTAGATATGTATGTTAAGCGCCAAATTTTAATGACACTTATTTGTACTCATGTAAATGCTGATAATTTTTAACAGTTTATTGTTAATTTACAGTTAGAAAAAGAATTCTTTTCTCAAATAGACAATCCACTGCTCGGAAAAGCCTTTAAGTTGGCTATGATCGGCGAATGGCTTGCTGCAAACAGTATTGAGGTAAAAAATGACTGCTGGTTCGACTTAACTTCAGAAGTTATGTTGTATAATTTGTGTTAATATGGACGTAAATTTTTCCAGCAAGGATCCTACACACCTAGCAATATGGAGTTACTGGAATACTGGGTATCCAAACGAGCGCCAGATAGGTTGCTGGCCTGTCAACATGCTGTTGTAGACTATGAAATTGAAGGAGCTAAACTGAAAACTAATCTTCTTTTTGAAGCAGCAACTACAGCCAATTCGGTAAGGCGCGTTTTAGTTTGATCTACCAAAGGGAAATTCCTTTCTACCTTTACCAACATTTCCCCAATTTAAAATTGCTGTCCTCAGTGCTGTTGTATTTTAGCTACCAAACATATTCAAAGACAAAAAATGCGCAGCATTTGAAAAACTGCAAGAGCAAAGATTTCAAACAGAAGCGGAAGATTATAAACGAAGAACTGGTGGCTCCAATATTTTAAGTGGTCTCGGGAATCTTTTCGGCATTCGAGGAAAATGATTCGTGCGAATTATAAAAACTACTTAGATGATTTTTTTGAAGGAAATAATAATCTCCTGCATGGATGTGGATCCCACAATTAATAAAGTTCCTCCTCCTACAATGACACCACTATATTAAACCACTGATCTAGAACATATCATATGTATAGCAGCCTTTCGTAATAAAGTTGTAAAACTAATAAAGAAAACTCCGCTATTACAAAATGGCAAACACCTTTGCCTTGCGCGTTATTCGGTCAATCAGATTTTTATGTCCCCTCTAAGATCTTCTAGGTTTGTACAAAACTGTATTGAAAAAAACGTATGTCAACTCTTTATTAAGTACATATTTGAGAGGTAACAAATATTCGCTGTTTATTTCGTTTTGTACGCTAATAAGTTTTGAGAATTATGACAAGTTCACTGTAAACATTATGGTCTTTCTGAGGGAACAAGTAGCAACTTTTAATAATTTTAACAAATACGAGCTAATAAGACGGTACATATCAGTTTTTTTTTTCAGCTGAACTGCTCCAAAATACTATCACCATCGTCTCGTAGTATATCCACAGTGTTTGTAGGATATTCGAGGTATACTGGAAAATGTAAATAAACTTTTTGCATCTTCCAACTTTCACACCCCAAACCGATGACCAACACGACCGCAAATGACACAAATATTTGTAGGTCAAAATTTATGAAAAAGAGAAAGAAACTAAATACCAAATGTATCTATAGTGTTCTTCATTTCTTCTAAAAAGAGTAAAAGAAACATGTTAAGCGAAAACAGTTTCTGATCTACATCCTCATATACGTGGGTTTAATTCTTTGGGTTATCCATTTCCTTTTCCAAAAACAAGTTCTGATTTTTCTAAGTTTAGACATTAGAACGATGACGGGCAATACAAATTCCTGTTTTTTTTTTTCCATACAGTGATGATCCATAATTCTTTTCTTAGATTTTAGCTGTAGCTCATAATTTGGCCCCAAAATAGCGCATACCGCAGACCTTTTATTGCGTCCTTCATAAAGTCCAAATTAAAAAAAAAAAAAAACATTTCCTTTCAACTTTTCAATTTGTTTTTTAAACATTTCTCTCTGTATAATTTCAAACTACCTTTCTTCTTTCTCTCCCTTAAGTGGAGCCTAGGCCGTTGCGCTAGACTGGCGCTAATAAATCAAAAGTAATCAACGGCAAAAAAAGTCAAACTTACTGTCAAAAAACTACTTATGCTAAGTTGTTATATTTGAAATTTTCAATTCTTCAACAGATTCGTGTCGAAAGAATGCAGTTTAACAAATCTTATTGATTACTGTCCCAAAACTGGCTTTTAGATCTTAAATATGACTAAATAACACCCATTTATCGTGTTACGAAGTATGTTAAAAATAAAAATGTTTCAAAAAACAGTCACAAATGACGCAGATAACAGCACCTGAAAAAATTGCGATATAAAAAAATACCCTGGTGACGGAAGAAATGAATCATTTCTTGTCGTTCAGTTTTTTCCCAACAAACAAAATGTTTATTTGAAAATATGCTTCATTGAGAAGTCTCAAATGGTTCTCAGTCTTTTTTTTTTAAAATTAAAATACAGGTTATCAAAACTGGTAATAAACCAGGTTAATGAAAAAGTTCGTACATGAAAGACGAAAAAAAAATTAACTGGCAGAATGTTATCCGTAAATCCCAAGTAAATCTGATTTTAACATTAATGTCTACCATGCCATCTCTCCACGTCATTTCAATTTCTAGCCCACTTTGAAAAAAAATAAATCACAAATTATTTCCTGTGATGGCAAACATTATTTTGTTTGTTCAACTTTTTTTTTTTTTAGTAGCCTTACAGGAAGTTATTATTTCAAAGAATTATCATGTAAACATTTGATGAAAATACTTTATCAGTACTGCCAAAAAAAACAGTCGAAAGTACCTGTTTTAAAACCACAACCAACTAAAGACAAACCATTGCCTAGACACGGCCGACTTTATCTGTCAGAAGGTGCCTTTAGTAATTGTCGAAACATGTATATAGAAAATGTCCATGTTACAGAACACCGATCCGTTTTTGGTAACACTCGTTCGCACCCAGGAAGATGCATTACAGTAACCTCATAGGGCATTCAGGATTTCGTCACTGTTATTCGACTAACCGAACGATTCCTCTTTTAGTAGCACTCTACCACGCTAGCCGCAGTTACTGTATATTGCCGGAGGCGTATATGGATTTGTCAGATGGGTACAAGAGTTGGAACAGCGATAACGGCTGTATCGTTTAGCAGTTGGCATAGTCCTTTGCTACTAAGGCGACTGGCACTCTTCTCCAGCAAATGATGCTTCTGTTTCACAAAGCTGACACATTGCTACAGTTGTTATCAGTGGATACATTTAAACGTTGAGTTTTTTTCATGTGAACTTATATATTGCAACTTTGGTTATTATCACCCATTGTGACCGTAACTAAACGGTTTGTAAAGTTAAATTCGTCTGCATATTATTTACCATTTGAAAATCAAGGAAGAAGACCATCTGTTTAAAAGCCATTGCTTCTCTCAGCACGCTTACATTGGTTTTGAACTGTATTACCTTAATATATGTTTTCAAAATTTGATTTTTCTTGTTTCAGAATGTGTTCACTTCAAAGTAAACAAACCAGTGATGTAAGTCAATTTTTTCTTTTAGCTTGTTCAATTATTTTTAAAAACTTAGGGAATAGTTATTTTTGTATCAATGGAACTGAAACAAAGGATCTCATTTGTGTTTGTAAGTGCTTAATTTTTAATTCAACATGACATTGAATTCACTTTTTCAATCGTGTTTTTCTCTGAATGACAAACAGGAAATCATAAATGACAATCTTCTTCAATATTTGTTGAACACTTTAAGTAAACTGACAAGGCTCACAGTCACTGTAAGTTGTTGTGCCAGATTTAAATTATCACTTATCACTATTAATTTTCATTTCAGTATGAACTTACTTTTCCTGGCTCTCCGGAAGGTCGAGCATCGATTGTGCACTTGAAAAGACTGCTACTGATCAGTCTATCTCATTACCTTTATAAACGGAGGGTTTTTTCTAATGAAACGTTTAAACCAAGGTTTATTGAAGGTTGCTATTGGAACTTTACTTTTCTTATTTCTTTTTTGTTAATTTTTCAACTTTCATCTTCGACTGTATTGTTAAATTTTCAGATTTTGAATTTTACTTTTAGTGCTTTTAAATTTTGTACGTGGTTACTTTTGTTTTTAATCATTATTTTATCATTTTCTCACTACTTTAAAATGAACAATTTTTTTTTAACTTTGCACCAGAAGTCTGAAGCATAGAAAATAGCTTTCAAAAATAAACATATTTAGGTTCACGCTATATGGTGGTGAATAGAATGGGTGCAGTAGGAAAGCTTTTTTACCGTTATCTTGCAAGTATTGGTGATGCACTTCAACGCAAATATGTATCGGTTTTGCTTTTTCAAATAGTTTTTTGAAAAAGGTTTATGAGGAAGTACGGAAATTAGTCTAACTGAAGACATACAGAATTATAATTATTTCCACTAAATTGTAAGTTAGTTGTAATTCCCTTTAAAGTTTAAAAATGGTCGTCGTTACTAGGAGTTTACATCATTATTGGTATGGGTGGGATTTACTTTTAATTTGATGAATATACTTCTTTCATGTTAACTACTGAGGAAGAAGTTTTCCAGATAAAACTCCTAAACAATGGAATTGTTAAAAATTGTTGCGGGAAGGTTTTACATATGAAAAAATAACTCTGTTAGATGGCCTGCATTACTTCTTTTTGGTTGCTTTTTTTTCAGCTGAGGAAAATTATTGTTCATATATGTCCACTTGAAGATCAGGTTGGATCGAACGCTATTGAGACATTTTATTTCGTTATAAGATATGCTTCACCGCCGCGTTCGATAACTATTTCTAAGTAATCTAAAAATATATTTGAAATATTGCTTTTACTTCTTTACTAAGAAGTTATATTTAGTTTTTTTCGTTGATAAGTCATCTGGTTCTGGTAAAAAGGTGTTTTGCACTCATATTCTAGATGCTTTCAAAGGTGACTTTAACAGCGAAGTCAAGTCAAAAATTATTTCAAATTTTTTAAATTTGATTTTCAACTCGTAGACGTAGTTTATTAATATCGGAAGACTGAGTGCTCCACTCGTGATTTTTTGGGCATTTTTTTGTGAAAGTAAGCAACAAAAGAATACGTAGTATTTTTTTGATGATATTATGTCGATACTGGTAAAAACCTGTTGCGTGTAATAAAAGCGTACACAGTAGATGTTTCTGGCTGCGTTTTTAAGCCTTTGCTATTTGTGTACTTTATGACTGTGTCGAGAAAAGTAATTTTAATTCTACGTAGTTTGCTGTTTTTAGTGTTTCCGGGGAACATATGAATAGAGTAAACTACGTAAATGCTGAATCTACCAAAAACCAAGTACTTAGCGTCTTGAGTAGCGTCAGTGAATTTACAAAACAGTCGAGAAAATTTCCAGGCAGTTGTCATCCTGTTATTAAGCTGGAGTTATTTGACAAAAGTATTACTGTTTTTTCTTCGCATTCTTCTTGAAATGCTAAAAGCAGATTTTCTTAGTTTTGGGTATTTTATCAAACTAAGTGCAGTCTTTATTCAATTAATTTTTGAAAAAACTTTTGAAAGAGTGGTTTGAATAGTTAAGGCATTTCAAAAGATTACACTCCATCCGAATTCACTGCGTTTGATTATCCCAGCGAAGACCAAAAACCCTCTAGTGAAATTCACCTTGGATGTGCCGATTTTGAACAACATGCGTTGGTTTTCAGTATAAATTTTTTTAATAATAATTTGGGTACTTTTTGGAAGCTAGTTCCAATTAATAATGTTGCTGTTGACTTTGGCAGGTGCAAGATCTGTATTGGAGTTGGTACTTTTGTTGAGACGGAGAATGAAGCCTTGGTCGAAGAAGAAGCTTCTAAGTGTGAGGAACCGTCATTTCAAACCAACAACCAAGTTTAATTTATCTATCTTGTACTCCCGACGAAACGACGACTTTTATTTGAGTAGGTGGTAGAGGCACATAGAGCGGAGATTTGTAGAATTTTTCTGTTAAGTTCACTTTTATAATAAGTCGCATTATTAACTTCTCTTAATCGCGGTTTTAATGCTTTTAGTGAATATGGCGTGACTGTGTTGAAACTTCACAATTTTTTTCAAGAGTCGATTTGACGCTATCGTCACGAATGACGCATCTTTTACTTTACATTCTTTTGACATATTTCTTTAAAGTCTTCAATAATATTGTTTTGTGGTATTAACTTTACAAAATTCAGGAAATCTGTGATAGTTATATCACAGATGTTCAGTTAAATTGTGATTGCAAAAAAGGCGTGTGGCTCAAGGAAATTTAGTCCCCTAAGGGAATGACACTTTCGCTGACGTCTCTTCTCTGCCTACTTTCAGTCGTTACATAACGCTCATTCTTTATTACCACCGATGATTTGGTTGAAAATAGGCCAATTTTGAGGGGCTGAGATGACTGTGGCAGTTCTAAACGCAAATTAGCCGTTGCGATTACCTCCAAATTATCCTCGACCGAAAAGTTCAAGATTACCAGTAAACTCAGTAGCATAACTATCTATAGCACAGTCTTGCAAGTCATTTCACGTTTAGAAAGACATAGAGTTCGTTTTGCATGTTATAGGTACAAGAATGTTAACTGAAGTATGAGGACTTAGAGGGTGTAATTAAAGCGGTCTCTACAGTTTGGAGTTGTTCATTTACTAATACAAAGGCTGTCTAGTTAGCTTTGTAAATTGACTCCCGTCTCATTCTTGGAGGGACGGGGGTAAGTTCTTTTGATATATCCATTTTTCGGGAGTGATACAAATACCTATCTGAGTGTTCTTCTTGCTGCACCTCGAACAGTCACTCGTGATCAGCGGTGCTTCTGAAATGTTTGTTTTTAAACGTGCAGTTTTTTTTCGGTGTATATGGTAATGCACTGTGCCATTGTAGTTCTTGTGTGCTGATTAAATTTTAATAGTATGAACATTTTTTAGCATTCAATGTATAGTAATTGACCATGTAAACAAAGTCTGGGAAGATGTTTTAAAATAGTTTTAAATTTGCGTTAGTTTAGCGTTGATCACCGTAAAACAACTTATGCCGCATCTTTTTGCATCAATTTCTTTACAATGAGATTTCAGAGGAAAATTTGCTCTTTTTTAAGAGCAGTTAAAAGTTAGGAAGAGATTATATTTGTAAAGTTCGTTTCCTGATTTCCGCGTCAGTTGTTTCTAAACCTGTAACAGTGCTGATTTTGAACTTCTCTGGTTGTTTGAAGGTTTTAAAATGCGCACGAATTAACAGAAAGCAGCCTTGATTAAAGCCTATGTTGCGGTGGAAAATTTGAATTGACACTGATTTTTGGTAAAGTCGTGGAGGGCTTTTCCTAAAATGAACTTTGATACTCAGAAGAGCGAATTTGTGTAGAGGGAGGTAACGGAGCGCTGAAACAACTTTTCGATCTGCTTCTACACAGGCAGATAAATTGTTTCGAATAGTGTAGAAAAGTTGTTCATATCAAAGATACAATCTGGTCTCAGAACAAGATGGGCAGGAAATCACCGCATAAACTTCCCAATTTTTTGCGGTGTAGAGGTCTATGCTTCTATGCATTTTTGAAATGGAAATAGCATTTTACTGCGACCAACTGCATTTGTATGCGAAAATCATTCTTTTATGGCTACTGTTGATGAGTGGTTCGATGGTTAGCTAGAGGCAGCGCATCAAAACAAGTACATGTTTTTTGCCTGTTACATGACATTTATCGGTTTGTAGGTGAATTCAACATGTTAGAAAATCTGCATTTCGGGGAAGACGAGCAGCACCGTTCTACCCTTAAATGGTAGAAATCATAAGAGACCAACTGCTAAAAGTAAGCGTAACTTTAGTTGTTACACGGTGGCCAATACTTCTGAATACCATTCTGCACATGGTGCTTCAGGGTTTGGAGAAAATCTGAAAGTTGAGACATGCGGTTTGACTTCATCTTGTATAATCCCAAATTTACTCTGACACTTAGAGCTCTATTGGTGCTAAGAGAATTTTCGAAAGCAGGCTGCAGTAGGTACGTGTCTGTAATTATCTTCTATTTCCGGAGACCTAAATTTTCTAAAATGGACTAAATCTGATTTTTGCAAACTGCTAATAGTCTACCGATTGTGATGTTTTTCACTCAAGTGGAAGTTTTGAAAGTAAATTGGGCTATGACATTTTGAAAGGTACTGACAAACTGCATGTAAAACTCACTATTTTCTTATTATATTTTTTTTTTTTGATTTTTTTTTTGGTTCATTTTTTACTGTCTTTCTTCTTCCATAATCATGTACATAATTTTCTATTCTTTTCTTTCTTCTTTTTGGTTCTCTTCCGTTTTGTGACATCGTATATCTCTATCTTTACTCTTTTACATCTTTTTCCTTTTTGCTTTTTTCAGTATTTTCCTGGTGCTTACTTCTTCTCTTCATTTCAGTATCTCTTTTTTGTCGGTTTCACACTTCTTTTCGAAAACTTTTTGGTCTGTTACGCTTGCTTCCTTCTTTATTTCCCTTTATGTTTTCATTTTCTCAAATTTTTCAAAGCTTGCCCGGAAGTGGAAGATGAAAAATAAACCGTAACGACAACTTTTCAGAAACAACGTAAATTGTTTGAGCTGCTACCGCACACGACGGGCCGGGGCCACTAAATGCAGAATGCAGTTTTAGAGTCGGCACGGAATGATAACAGGACGTTAAGTGAA
>UXUI01007273.1:35261-56094 GCA_900576705.1 Enterobius vermicularis | reverse complement strand
CCAGTTTTTTTAAAACCCGAATTTTTTTCCGTATATGGTGCAGAAGTGAAGATCTAAAATGATTCCATATTAGTTACTGTTTTTTCTGACTTTGTAGATTCTGTCGAGGACTTACAACTTGCTTCTCAATTCCACTGATTATCACTTTTTCATAAACATATCTGAAAAAGAGGAAACAAACTTTTAAAGTTTCCACTATAAAAGACCATTATTTTTGAGGAGTTTTATAAAAGTATGAAAATACGAGTAAATCCACATCCTGGTTGGTTGATTTTAACCTTCCTGCTGAGCGCAGTGTACAGTAAACAACTCTTACTGCTCAAAGTGATAGTAATTTCTTGACAAGAGAAGCAAACGTTTATTGATCCCACCACGAAAAACATGAAACATAAGGAAGTGATAAAATTCTGGAACTGTAAACGAAGTATGCTGTAGTGTTGGTACTGCTGAATATTTGAGCGACGAAAACACATCCTAAAGAGCTTATTTCCTGGTTTCTTCCTTAACCTTTTTGTTTTACGCCACTACATAGAATACTTTCTCTTTTTTCTTTTCCCTAAGATACCGTAAAATTAATGCTTTAATGTATCTGATGACACACTAAGTACATAGTGAATTCCTTTAAAAAAGTGTAAGCTCCATTAAACGTTAATTTTCATCCTGTGGAAGAGAAAACGGAATTGGATCTACTGGAGGCCGTGCACCTTCAATTTTCACAACTTCTACATATCTCGGTTGGTCGAGATTTTTTCGGATCACTTCTAATTCTTCATTGGCTTTGCGGCCCCATTCCGGTGGAGGTCGGGCCGTTCCTCTTGCCAGCGACAAGGGTTTTTCTACGGTAGGCTAAAATTTTGTTTCAATTACATTCAGAAATGTAAAAGAAATGAACACAGAACCTCAAACTTACATTTTCGTAAATTTCTCGTATTTCTTTGAATGGGCGCCGCTCAGCTTGTCTGTCGAATTTTGAGGCAACGCTGATTTTTGGCTGTAAATAGTGATGAAAAATACTTGTGAACGAATAAGATTTGCCAACTTATCCTGGATTGACTACAGCGTACTGGAATAATACGGACCACTGAGATTGAGAAACAAAATTGTTGTCACACAAAAAAGTTGTAAGTTACATTTCTCAATCAAATTCTTTTACACTTTTTGCCAGTGCACTTCATACGACAAAGGAGAAAAATACGGTTAAGAGGCAGGTAACTGAATAGCAGTGGTTTTGAATGGAGTGTCTCATTCAAATTGAGAATCCCGCAAACGACATTTGCGACGATGGCTAGAACCACCAGTGCGGCATTTTTGTACAGTAGCACAAGCAACATTACAAACTACTTCAGTTTTTAACATTTTTAAAAGGCCTCAGAAGGTTGAAAAGAGGTGTATGGGTAATAAGCTGTGATAATCATTTAAACCTTAAGAAATAAAAATGAAAAAAGGAGCAGTTTTGTCTTTTGGAGAATTTACAGACCTAAACAATAGGTAATTGAGAGACACTTTTATATCCTTTGATCAAATAACTGTGGAAAGCATGATTAAGGTGTTGAAATCTGTCGCTAGTAAGAAAATTATAAGGATGTTTCGCGAATATTTCTAGCCGTTTTTTCTATTTTTTTCTTCTGCAAGCAGCTTCCTCTTGAATCCTCCTCTTTGGAATGCTGCTACTTTTTCATCTTTATGCGATTTTACTGCACTAGAGCTGTTTTTGACTTACCGCGAGATCTGAGGTGACGTATCGTATTCATATGAGATTTCTTTTTAACAAGTAGAAGAAGAGATCTTTAGTAATAGAGTGCGCTTTGTGTTACTCACAGAAACGGATGATTTCAGTTGGCAAGAAGAGATTTTGTTACTGAAAATTTGACGGGCTCCGGAGGCGACTAATCCTTCCAAGTTGGCTAAGAAAGTCACTTCAGATAGAGCAGGAAAAAACCCATACTTGAGAACAACGAGTAATATAAAAATTTTAACGTCGACATTCTCTAAAACTTAGTCAGAAAGTTTTGAGAAAAAGATTCATCGCTTTACTTGGTTTTTTACATATATTTCGTTTCTGGACGCTATCAGATAATTAACCAACAGATTGCTTAATTTTTTGGCGATGAGAGAGGGCGCAGTGCAATTTGTAATTTCTATGTAACACGGGTTTTTTCTACTGGATATACCTAAGAATTTTGTTATCTTAGTGCGTTTTCATAGGTTAATTCAAATTATTTTCATTTTTTTGAGGTCGCGTGCCGAACTTGAAAAAATCTAACGCACCGATCTTTTGAAATGATAAGGCAGTTAGGAACAGAGGTTTAGGGAATAAGTTTTTGTTGCGAGAAAGATCTGAGTGAGGCAAAAATGCTTACCGGATATTTTGGATACATTTCGTCGTGAGGGTCTAAACCTTTAGCTATCGCTTTATGTCTTGTTACTTGTTTCTGCCTTTCGCTTAGTTCTTTGAGCTAAACTTGCAAAAACCTCTTTAGTTTGGTATTAACAAAGGGAAGATGTTTAAGAAAATGGTAATTGTTTTGAAAAACTATCATTTATTTTAAGACTTTACTTTAAATATAAATTTTTGCAGAAGTTTAGGTGAAACCGTAAAGACATACATCGTATTGTTGCAGTTCGAGTCTTTTTTCTAAGTCATACTTCTCTGCCTCGCAACGAACTATCTGGTTATGTATGGCCATTATTCTTTCTTTAAGATCAACCATTGATGCACGTGTAGGGTCTTGTTTTCGTTCACGTATTGCTGCCATAAATGCGATTTTAGCTTCAGCTTTCTCTTCAGCGGTCAACTCTTTCTTTTTAATCTTCAAAAGAAATGTTTTATTCCTCACTTCTTGTCCAAAGTGTTTGACCCTTCCAAATAAAATTTGTCGAAAAATCAAAACTAGGAAGCTTGAACCAGTTTGGTAAAATCAATCTTTTGTCAAGAAATTGTTTTTTTTTTCTATCTTTATTTTACTGAGCTGTCCTAACGGTGTAACTGAACCCGGATTAATGACACATGCTTTACTGCAGTATTGCTGTAGTACCAAAATTCTAAGAGGCTCTGTCTAGTAATTCTCCTGCCTTGATTCTGTTTTTCAGTTGTATGAGCTCCTCAACACTCAGCGACAAATTTAATTTTTTATATTTTTAACTGGTCAGTTTGAAAGCACATCCCCAAACAAAATTCGGGTTTTGATTGGCAGTTTTTTTTATAAATTTTTTGCTTTGCAAACAGTAAGTTTCTTCAAAATAGGAACCAATTAACCTCTAGATGGCCAAGATGTTTCGCTCCTGGACTTTTTGGTATCACATAATTCGGAGATTCAGATGAACCAGAAAGCCTTGTTAGATTACCCATTCTTTCCAGGCGCCTCCTGCGTTCTTCTCCTCGCCTACGAGCCTCTGCTTCATGTTTTGCTCTTCGATCCGCCTAAAATGGGTTAACGAATAACAGCGCTCGAAGTAGTATTTGACTAAATGCTGGCAGTTCTTTCCATTTTGTTGTTCAAGGCGAGTCTGCTGAATTAAAATTGGTCCTGTAATAAAATTTTTAAAAGTTAGGATCACAACCTCTTCCTTTAGTCTGAGCTGTTCTTGCTGACGAAGTCGTTCATTAAATTCTTGTTCTTCTTCTATACGTAGTTTTTTTCGAAGTTCTTGTTTTTCTTTCAGCTCCTTCAGTTCCCTGTCAATTTTTTCACGTTCAACTCGTCGTTGCTCTTCATAATTTTGAAGTTTTGCTGCTTCTTCCTCCTGGTGGCGTTTTTTAGCTGCCTTAACCAACTCTTATTTAGGAGTGTGGTATATAAGGTGAATAAAGTCATATGTGAAGCTTTATTTTTGAACATTTAATAATCGGAAATTTCTATGCAGCGATAACTGTCATATAAAAAATGAAGCGTTTATACTGTTGTTATAAAACAGCTATAACTTTGCTAAGTAACAAAAGAACCGATAAGAAACAATTTGATGCATTTTTGCATTTCTGTTGTTTGCTCTGTTTCTGACTCAAAGTGAATGCAAAAAAAGAGAAATTTGGATTAGAAGTTTTAATCTCTAAACTTCATAACCCCAGAGCCAAATTTTTAAATGCTTATTTATGACAAAGTTGTTCATTTAAAGAAGCTGCTGTGCGAGGTCACTGATAACTGGATTGATTCCCAATCAAAGAGCAATATCAAAAACAAGAAACTTTTTATTCTTTTTCAAAAATATTGAGCTAGGAATGGTAATTTACTTTTTTTCAAAAGCAATTTAAGAGAATTAAAGAAATAAAAACGTTTTGAAGAAGTTATTCCAAATAATGGCATGGTGCTGTCGTTTGATTTGGAAAGTGTATAAATTTATAAAAGAGTTTTGGCTAGGCTGAAATATTCTGTAATATGCCTGATTATGGCCTAACTAAGTACTGCGCAGGAGTTTCAAAATTAAGGAAGTTGCTAATAAAAATTTGCTCTGGACTAGAATGGGCTGTTCAGTTTCGTGCTAGCTATAGTTTATCATATGTATTCTCGGAGCCAGCGGCTTTATCTTCTAAAGGAAACATACAGAAAAGACTACAAAAGTGGTTCCTAAAATTGAAGTTGATATTGAGAGACTGTACAAAACTGAAGCATAGTAAACGACTGTTACAAGAGCTCTATTAATTATAAGCTCGCTTACAAGAGCTTTTAGTTCGTTTGTCGGTTCTTCACAGTTCTTATTGTTTTTTGGAAATCTTTTTTTAAAAATTTTTTCTTGTTATACTTTTTTAGTGAACTTTCCTGTGTTAATCTTACTTTGAAATTGTTTCTTTTCTAGTAAGAATAAGTATGTTGCAATTCTTTTTAGTCGAAATTGGGTACCAATGTTGGTGTAGTCCTCAAAGAAGTTGGAGATTAAAGTGGAGATTAGAGGCCTATTATTAAATGAAAGATTCATTCGATTTTAGAGGCAGGATTGGGATGAATTTATATAGAAGTTGCAGAGACGGTTGAAGCCGTTGATGATGACCAAATTAAAAATCGTAGTTTCATTAATTCAAAGATGGCTGTTTAAAAAGTAGTTAAGAAAGTAATGCAAAGGTGATTCTTGTTGCATTACTCAGCTATTTTAAGGCTAAAGATATAGTGGCAGAACTCGAGGTATAAATGTCGCTTGACAGAAAATATTCTGGAATCAAAACTAAAGTCACAAGCTATTTTGAATAGCTACCGTTGTGAGAGGCTTACATTTTGATGACTGCAATAAAAGAAACTGCTCTCGTATTGAAAAAAATTAATTTTATAAGGTTGTAACAAAAAGAAAAGAATATCTTTTAGTAAAATTACACAAACTTTTGAAATTTTTTTCCAAAAATTTTTTGACAGTAAAACAGGAATATTTTGCTAGGAAACTGTTTCTTGCAAGCAAATTGTCAACTACTCTTTTGGGCAAGAGGAAAAAATGATGAGATAATTTTTTTTCAGCAACTGTGGAAAAATATTTTTCTTTTACATGTTAAATAGTACTTTTTTCTTTTAACGATTAACACTGACAAATCTTAAGTTTGTATTGGCTGACAAATAAGTGAGTATAAAATTTCTGCAGCAGAAAACAACGGTTAAAATTGGCTTCATTTCTAGCAACAGGATTTTTAAAAAGTTTCAGTATAGACTGTTCAGTGGCTGAACAAAATTGAGAGCAACTGTAGGAGATATAATTATAATGGTTTTGAACTTTAAGTAAACTCAGATAGTGAGTTAACTCAGATAGGCATAGAAGGCATAATTAATACAGAATACTGCTATTAAAGGAAAGCCTTGAGCAATGCAGCTATCAATTATTTTATTGAGTAAGAACTTGTACTGTAGCGCTAAATTTAAGACTGCACGCATTCTAAAAAATGATATTGTATGCGACAAAAATGGTGAACGGATAGACAGCTTAGGCTTTGCAGAATACATTTTAATTTTACTAACTACATTCGGCCTATTTTGTGCCGCAACACTTGCTGCTTTAATTACAATGATCAAATAGTAAAAAATTAATAAGCCAAATCGTTTAAGTAAAAAAAGACAGTTATTCTGAATTTGGGATTATTCGGATCTGTTGATATGTACTGCACTCAGATAATCGCTTTATTAAAGTTTTTAACAATGCTTATTTATAAATTGTTGCTTTAAATGTGTTAGGAATTTTTTGGTGTTTAAAAGTCATAGAAATTTAAGAGCTGTTGTTTACTAACCATCATCGCCATCTCTGCTTCACTCATTTTTGACGGTTCTGAGTCTGGTTTCTCCGAAGGTGGACGTCGTGTTCGAAAAAAGGTATTTTATTTGCTTCAAATTTTACAAAACTTTCAAGCGAAGTATCATTTTAAAGTACTTATAAAATTACAAATTACTGTAGTTTAGAGGCTACTTTTGAAACTTTTTCTGATTATAACTTATCTCTACAAGTATTTTGGTTTAGTATAAAACGGCATTTGTAACGTACACCGCCAAATTTCTTCAAAGAATTGTCAGTTTTAGATGATCTATGTTTCCACTGAATTTGGAGCAAAAAATTTTCAGCTAGCCTGCAAACTTTTTTAGAGGCTTGTGAACTATTACTGTGGACTTTCGACGATCTGCTCAACTTCTTCTTCTTCATCTTCTACTTCTTCGGGGCTCTCTTCCAGGGATCTGACAGGAAATCAACAATTAAAGATTAGAAAATTAGTGATACTGAAGTGGATATTACAAAGATTTTTGTTGAATAGATATTTGTTCGAGAAGTATAAAGGAAGATACAGTTTTTTACAATTAAAGCACTGCATAAAAAAGTACTTAACTTGGATGAAAAGTTTTCCAGTCATGTAAATGAATTCTTTCAAATGAATCTGACCTATTTCTATTGCACATCTTAGTTTCTTGATTGTTTTTTTCAAATGTTTTGGATTTCAAATGATTATTGGTATAGCGCAATAAAACCGTATTTGCAACTTAAGCGATAGAAATAGTCAACAAAAATTTAAACTGGTTAATTGTAAGATATACTTACGTAACTTCGTCATCTGCTGACATTTTTTTCTTCACACCTGAAAAGTTTATAGGTACATATAATATATGTGATGAAAATCACAGTCGTTATCACAGAAAATAATAAGCGCTATTGAGATTTGCATAAAAACTCAGAAAAGTGAGGCGTTTACAACATTTCGTTTCAGCCGTCCTAAGGGTGGTGTTAATAAGTAGTCAAACAGAGAACAATTTTCTGATGTAAACCTGTTTCAGAAGCTGAGAGTAAATGAAGGCTGTTTGTTTAAATTTATACAAAATTTTTGACGCCTTGAAAAGAAAGGAATTGAAAAATAAAGAGGGTGGCTACAGCATTAGTGTGGCAGTAGTGAAAGAAGTCGTAAATGGTTTCATATCGTTTTCGCTTAACTAAATGAATTGTCTTGTTAATTTTATTGCTAAATGGTTTGTTGTAAGATGCAGGTCGGTGTTGCTTTTCAATTTGTTACTTTTTTTTATTACGTTTTCTTAATCCTTAAACTTTTTTCATGAATCACAGAAATGAGGCTACAACTGTCAGGTGTAAAAATAGCTTAAATTCACAACTGATTCATTTAAGCTGTTCGTTTTTTTAGAGATAACTGAAATTTGCTGATGTTGTTTAGGCTTTTATCTCAGACTTTTTTGATGGCATTATGACCGTACAAAATTCCTAGCAAAATTTTAGGGTTGTTGATTTGCGGAGTTTTTAGTCCTCACTTAACAAACGTTTGGAGTAATATGGGAAACAACAATTAAACCACTGCTTAGTAGGAAATTACTTGGGTCTTAGCCACTATTCTGTTTTGTTAAAAGGTCTTAGTTCGACAAACAAAAGCTAACAAGTTTATTTGTTTAAATGAAAAGCATATTGATGTCAAACAAGAAAATATGGCTTAAATTGATCAACATTTTGAAAGGTCCGTGAGGTAGAGGAAGTGGAAGTGGCTTATAAGTCCAGAAGCGCTTTTTTAGCTTCCAGAACCATTCTGCAAATAGTTAGTTTCTTTCGGAATTGATCCAGTGTCACGGCTTAAAATAAATCACCGCCACATTTAGCGCTCTTATTTTTGTGATTTGTTATGACTCCAATAGATTTTGACAAAAAAACTCTTTATTGCTTTGCAGTTTAAAAAATTCAGCCTGCCTTCGAGTTGAATGTTACGACATGTTTCTTGGAAGAAGAATTTTAACGTGTCTAAAATGAATTAATGGAGAGAACATTTTCAGAACAGTGTTTATTAACGTGTAGAAAATAGACGAGATTTTCGGAGAATTTCCAAAGCTTGGCAGCAGCAACATTTGTTACTTTTCTGTTAATTACTGGAAGTTACTAGGAGTAACATAGGTTGTAAAAAAGTATAGATTGTAAAAAAGATGTAGGCTAATGGTTATTCCCACCCTAATGAGTTGCGTCTTATGTGACTAGAGACACTAATTAGAGTTTGAAGTCTTGGTTGGGTTGGAAGAGTGCTTACACATCACCTACATAGCAAAAGAATGGAACGTAATAAAGTTGGGTCAAGTTTTTCACAACCAGAAGATTTTTTGAAATAAAATCACTGATAACTTGTTTCACAGTTACTTCAGGTTCTTTCTTCGATTAACTTTTATCTAAGTAAACCCATCAAGACAGGCAATAGGCACCAGTAACTGTAATGTTAATAGTTGGAATTGTCAAGTTTCTGGTACGGCTATTCGTAATTTTTCGTAATACGATCACCACTGGGAAATAACAGACTGTTCACTGTTACGTAGGCTTACGTAATTCAGTGGCACTTTTTCTGCTTTAACATTTAGCTATTGTGCCTAATTTATTTGAATTTTTGTAGGAAATAATACTTCACAGATTCTTATCTTGTTTCAATCCTTTTGCTGCGCAGCTCAGTGCTTCCGTAACACCTAAAATATTCTTGATCTAGGCAAACAAAAGTTGAATCCTCTTTTGAAACAAATCTTTTCATCAGTTCATCATCTTTGTTTATGGTTCGCATTTGCTTCTCTGGACAATTGTTTTTGCTGCTTCTACGGCCTGATAAATTTTGGTCTAAGAATTCTATTTCTCAACAGCTTTTCGTCGTTAATCGAATATAAAGACAATAATTAATTCCTTCTAACAGTCGAAGATGCTTTAATTAGCAGAGCAACATGTGGAGCAAAAAAAGAGAAATTTTTCTGACAGAGGGAAGACTGCAGTTAGGGTTTTTTGGTCTTGATCTCTTACCATAGCCACAAAAGACTTGTTCTCTGAATCTTTTTCGTTTCTTCTATTTACTCCTTGCTCTTGAAAAACTTTGCTGAATTTTCTCTTTTTTCCACCTTTCTATTTCCTTGGTAGCGCGTGTTGATGTTCTCCGTGCTCCCTTGGAAAACGATTTCTGTTTAATCCTTGTCCAATTAACAGCTTTTTTTTTGCACCTTGCTACCAATTTCAACTACTTTTAACACTGAGACGAACATAATTCGTTCAATCGTTATAGATGTTTATTAGCTGTACTACAAAGTTGCTTAGACTATTAGTAAACCAGGCAAGCAGCACTCACTTCCACCAAACTTTACAGGAGGAAAAGAATATATGACTGTCAATGCTTACAATAAGTATTACAATCATTTTCCCATAACTTCCAAACTGACTCGGACGTTTATTACAATAAAGAGAGGAAATAATAGTGTACCAGCCCTTCTTCATTTAAAACACATTACCTGCAGAGCAGATCTAATAAAGGTGTATAACCATAGATTAATGAGTACCAAAATCAAAACCTCTTTTTGACCTAGGTTTATATCAGCAAAAAGTTTATGATGGTTAAAATATTACCAGGACTCGGAAGTGTTACTTATGCAGTTATTATTACTGGTTGTTAAATTATTGTTCACTGAAATATTCTTGTCTGTTAGCTGTTCCAGTCAGACTAAAATCAGAAACAAATTTTTTGCCATTTCCTATTCCCCCTTCAGTGCTGTTATAAAACATACAGAGATAAAGTTAATAAGCTGATGCTGATCTTGACTTTAGTGTAACTTCAGAAGTGATTTTAATTTGAAAATTAAAAGATTTGATTAGTATCTTGTCAGTAGATTTACTATTTGCGAAAAATTGGTTTCTTTTTAAAGATGATGCAGGTTAAGCTTACTGCCATCTTTCACCTTCGTTGATCGTTTAGTAAGAAGTTTCAATGCGTTCAAAGTAGGTGTTCCATAGCTCCTCTAATGGCAATTTCGGGATTTAACGATTAGAATGAACAGGAAAAAAATTTAACTTAACCTTTAGCCCAGTAAAATAACACAAATTAATTGAAACATTCGACTATGTGAGCCATTAAAAAATTAAACAGAATGAACGGTATCATTCAGCACAAATAAAGAAGTTCAACTAGATACTGTTTTGGAATGAAGTGGTCGGTCGTGATTAAGATTTTCTAGTCCTTAACATTACTACCTCTGAATAAATGACTTTCAGTTCTATTTTGACAGACAAAAAAATTTCTAACTTGTTTTGACACTTAAGAATGATTAATGTATACTTTTACGGTCATTGAGTTCTTCCAAAAAAAAGTTGAACATGCAATTATAAATGTACACTTTTTATCTTTCTTCTTCGCAGAATCTTTTTTGCAACATGTGAAAAATATAAAAAAAACGAAAATCAAAAAAAGAAGAACAAGTAAATAAATAAATAATTAGAAAACAAACAAAAACAGAAACAAATGAATCGTTATATTGAATAGAAAAAGATCACTAATATCTTACAAAATAAGAATTCAGTAAGGACACGTTATGCAAAATTGCACTAGAAAATTTTAAAATCTAGATGTTATTACTGAGAGGAATCTATGAGGAAAACTAATATCAATATCCTCATTATCATAGTTACAACAGAGAACATTGCACCGCTTTAGAAAGGTCGTTCAAAATTGACAGGGAAATGTATTACAATAATAGAAGTAAAAATAAAGTACCAACCTTTTTTTGTTAATTACACATCATCTATAGACAGGATCTACTAAAAGTACATAGCCATAATTTAATAATCTCCAAATTGAGTCTTCGTCTTTTACGGATATGCGACGACATATCTTGTTTCTGGCTGCTGAATGTTCCCTGTATTTAAAAAGATTTGTCCACTCCCGTGTTGATTGTTCCGATAAATCACCACTCTGTTAGTGCTTTGGCTTGGCTGCGAGAAGGAAGGATCTGTCACCATGACTGTATTGCCGGTGTTCCTGAAATCTCTGTTATAGGAGCGAATTCATTTTTATACTTTTGAAAACTCGTTTGTCCAATACAGATTTCGCACACATCCCCTTCCAAGCCATAAATTTACAAACACTGATCTTACGCTTGACAGCTTAATATTTCAAGGAGTTTTAGAAGACTAGGATTTGAAGAAAATTACTATGCCGCAATAAATAACTCAAGAATGTGTTTTTAAAAAACAAATCTATTCAGTGATAATAAAATGTAGGAACAAATGGTGCAATTATATACATTTGCCTAATACTTGAATATAGCATTAGAGAAAAAACAGTTTAAGAAATTTTACCCAAAGAGTCCTGGAGAGGTGTTAAAGAAGTGTTTTCGTCGAATCGTGTAGTAACTTCTTGGCCATGTGAATCCAATTTGGCCTGTCGAACTAGACCAACCATTGTTTTCATTTCTGCAAAAACTAATCTAGACAACCTGAAGACCAAATCTAAAACCTTTTCAACGTCTGGAGTTGGAAATGTAAAAGAAATTGAGTATGAGCAAACCATGTGCATCTTGTAAAACAATACAAATTGACTGTTTCTGTCCAGGACAACAGAAGCAATATTGCGTTAAAGTACTAATGAAAAGATTTACAAATATTACTGCCTAATGCTTTTAATTGCTTAGTAAATCTTGAAAAACCAGTAACAAATAGGCTAAACCTAAGAATTTCTACAACTGCTAGAAGTCCACAACACAAATCTGTGGCAAAAATCCGTGAAAAAAATTTTTTTGTCACTTTTCAAAATGCATTAAATCTTTTGAAATATATATAGCAAGAAATTTCAAAAAATTCAAAAAAAAGAAACCTAAAATCAAAAGAAGTTCCGGATCGTTAAGAAATTTTATGAATGTTATATTCCCCTTCAAATAGTTGTTGCTCCTAAAACTCTGTGAATCGTAATGCTGTGGTCTGTTTACTCATCAGTCGTGAAGCATTAAATAAAAGTTATTGTCAAAGTTCAAGTAATAAGGTAGCCTAGGTAACTGTTTATCATTACAAAAATTTCTTGTAGCTGTTACGATAACGTACCCAATTAGAACCTTTTTGTTCAAAAGCACTAAAATATCATATTAAAGAGCTATAGACCAGCAAATTCTTTGATCAGCACCTTATTTAAAAGTACTAAAAAGTTCTACTCATACAAAATGCCTAATTTAGATCGTCAATTTGAATAATCTTGTGTGCTGAATTGCCAAACTTCATTTTTCAGAGTCACAGTGTTGAATGAAACGTCAGAAAATCCCAGTTGTGAAAATAACAGAAATGATATAGAATAAGTCAGCAGAAAAATTTTAATCTTCGATTTGTCTTATGCTGAGTAATAATTAAACACTCCAAATTCACAGTTAGACATCTACAATAATAATTTACTTACATTAAAGTCTCGATTGGAGAAATCGCTTCTGCGTACCATCGTTTTGATATAGGAGGTTGCTTATTCAAAGTCTGAGGATAAACTGGGTTTGTATTAAAAATGTGAATTCTGCTTAGCAAAGGTGAGACAAACCTCCATTTCACTGTTACTGGTTTTGGCAGAACATTAGTCACTTGAGAACCTCTACTCGGAGCTGAAGAAACACTGTTTTTTGTATCTTCATCAAAAATGTGATTGCCTTCATTTGCTTCTATCTTCAAAAGAGATTGGTCGTCTTCGTATTTCGAGATCAGATTTCTCCAGTATTTCTGTACTGGTGCAGGTGTGGAAGTAATCCAGTTATCCAACCACTTTGCTCCAGTGGTTGATGGTCTTGCTGTGCTGGTTGACGGCAGGTAATTATAAGCATATTTTTTGAAACTTTTCTCCTTTGAAACTTTCGGCACTTCTGGAACTGCTTGAAGTACCTCAGGTTTCTTAACAGTTTTAACCTTCGCTTGACCCTCCTGTCTCCAAGCTGTTTCTTCCTTGTTTTCTTTTACTTTGGCAGTTCCACTATATTTTTTCCAGCCCCTTTTTGAAGTATCTCCAACTACTAACTGTAACGGACCGTTCCAAGAAGATTCATCACCTTTCTTAACTCCATCGTCTTAAAAAAAAATTTTTAGTGAATGTCGTGTCGATTGGTAGTAAAAAAACTATTCAAACTCACTTGAGACTATGATGCAAGGTGTTACGTACTCAGGTAACTTCTGGACCAAATCATTTTCGTCTTTTTTGTCAGTACCTTTTCGTTCCCATCGAAACTGCACGAGATCGTCGTAAGGGAAACTTTCTTCTTCAAACAGATCCATCTCTGATTCGTCTACTGCTTTCAAAAAACGCAAAATAAAGGAAAATAGCCAGAAGAAACAGAGAATAGTTGCCATGCAAAGTTTCGTTGTCGGAAACGCTGTTGAAAGTGGTCCTAGACTAAGAGTACGAAAAAACATTGAAACCTGAGGATTTTGTAATTTTAACAGAAGAAGAAGTTTAGTGTGATTGAGTTTTTTTGTAATTGTGATATAGCAAACTGTAAAAAACTAGTGTCAACGTAGAAAAAGTTATTCTTTAACTATATTACTTATCGAAAAGACAATGAAGACGTCAGTCGTTTTTACTGCAACAGTTGCGCAAGGCAGTTCTTCTAGCTGTTGGCCACAAGACGCTTGATAACAAAATGGCTAAAAATCTCAACTTTTAAAAGAAGAGGAAAGAAAAAAATTAAGTTTTAGAAGGCGATCTAACAGCCACTGTATTCGACATGAAAAATATGACAAGGAGAAACTCACAGATGGACTTCGATTAACAGAAAGACCAGAACATATGAAGATTGAAGATAGTATAAATTGTTAATTGAAAGAACAGTTTTCTTTTTATTGCATTTCATTCAATCGTATATCATCATTTCAGGAAATGTCGAAATGTCGAGTCATTGTGCATAAGACAGCCATTTTCAGTCTTCACTTAGTCCGGTTGCAAAATTTGTCTTAACCCCCTTGCTGTGCTTTCCTTTCTGTTAAATATGAAACACGAATTCGATCAAATCATTGGCATATTTTACTAGGAGCTACTAGTTCTGCTCTTCAGTACTAATCGAATAAAAATTTGTTAAAGAGGTGGAACTTCTGGAGCTGTGGTCAGCTATCAATTTTTAGCTAGAAGTGTCAAAACAAAAGATACCTCTGGTGATCCAAGTGAAATATAAAGATAACTGTTTCAATCGACAAAGAATCACCGATGTAAAATTTGTCCATTCCCTATAACAGTTTTAAGCAATTCAAAATTTAAAACTACCTTTCACTTCTTGAAAAAAAAAGTTTGTTAACTGTTTGGGTTCTATAACAAATGTTGCTAAAGCGTTGACCGAAACTTTTTAAAAGTATTTTGCTGTATTCTTCCTATCTTTGCATTCATCTAATGGTATAATCTTGAATTTTTTCCATTAATTTTTGGGTTTCTTATGCAAAATGCACAACTTCGAAGCTCTCTGCTCTGTTCAAAAACCATTTTCAAAATTTCTTAATACCTCGTCTGACCAATAAAAAAGAGTCAAGTTTATATTGTATAGATCGTACTGATGCTCTTGACTGAATTGAATGCTTGGTTTATACAGAATTCCAGAGCTGAGACAGAGCTAAAGCTTTTAAGATATTTCTTAATTAGCAACTATCTGTGTTTTTTGGTCAGTTTCAAGCCGGCAGAGTCACAAATACTTTAAGATTAAAATTTTGTGAAATATGCTCTTTTAGAAACCTAGTTTAACACAAGCAACTTCCGTAACTTTTGATCCACTGACAATGGAGTGATCAAAACAAATGCTTGCCCTTTCAACAGGTGTGATAAGCGAAATATATAAGAAAAAAACGTTGCCACTTTGGTCAGTAACAAAAACGATAAAAGGGGGTAACAGCAAATAATTTGCCTAACTTTTTCAGAACATTTGATAAACTTTTCATTACGTTTTTTGACATAGTCAGTAATTCTCTCCAATTGGTCACTTGTATTAAATTGAAGTTCAAAGTGCCCACCGACTTGAGACAAACTGACTTGTTAAGACATCCCCAGCTATTGACTGTTTAATGCCTGTAATAGCCAGAAATTATCAATAAAAATTTAAGCCTAAATACTGACTGTAGCCATCTAATGCATTTTTAACAAGTCAGTTTCTGTTCTACTCAAAAGACCAGCCTTGCATAATCTTCAACGTTCCAGACGTTGCAGTAAATACTCCCAGAACTTCGACTTAAAACAAGACTGATGACGGCTTTTTTGCTTTTACCGCAATTATAAAATTTATTCAATTAGCTATATCTTATTTGAACTGTCCCAACGCACCTCTTGATACGCTACAAAATCCATTCGCAGTTTTGATAACAGAAACGACAGTGATGTATCAGTACAAGTTTTCAAGTAAATGAGTCGTCTTTCATCAACAAAACTGATGAATAGCTCTTGTTTTTGCATCAAAACAAGTCAAAAAAAATTCCAGTTTTCTACCAATCAAAAAAAAATTATGTATATGCATATATAAAGGAATATGTGTTGGCTTCAACAGCAGTTATTTTCTTGGTCGCAAATGATAAATTTTGACCACCTACTCAAAGCACTTCCGTTAAATCATAAGAGAATTTCTTGCCACCATTGGCATGACAATAATCCAGCGGCGGTTTTTTAACTGAAAGCAACTAAACGGTTGATGATAAAGTGAGATCTTTTCCTAAACAAGACCAGTCCATGCAAGTGGCTTCAAGCATGGCTTCAATTAGGGCCTCTCCGACAAGTGTCTGAAAAATTACACAGCAGTACTTTACAGCGGTATTTGTTGCATTACCGTGACCTCAAGGACCGCTTACATTATTGTGGTTCTGGCTAAAACTTAGATTAATAACTAAATTTCTAGTTAACTCAGTCTCAATTTCTTGTTTACGCAAAAAGGATACGCAGTGTTATAATTCAGTTATTTGAAGATAAACTTAGAAAACAACTGCACTGACTCCTCCTTTTTACTTCGCTTTGCATTATGCATTTAAAATTGAAATAGCTAATTTTGAAATGGAATAGCGTATTTCTGAAACCTTCTGACCTTAAATTCTTTACCTTTGTATGGAAAAAAAAGCCGTTTTAAGTCATTGAACTACCAGATACAACTTTGAACAACATTCTAGTCAAAAACCTTTTTTTACGCTTTGGACAGACCCAAACTTTTAAAGAAGCTATGACAGAAGACAAAAATATTTAAATGTTTTATTTAAAGAACGGGTTATTTACTTGTTAACCTGCCCACCTCTCGCCTTGCCACGTTCACTTTCGTCATGTCTAATCATTTGCCAAATCTAAATTTGCCGAACTCAGAAGCGACGAAACCTCACCGGTGATGTTTTGCCACCTCTAAGTTTGGTAAGCTTTAAGTAGACGTAATGAAACTAACTGTCAGAGCATGATGGGTCAGCGGCCGATCAGTAAACCACACTACTCAGGCACCTGAAACGTGGATAACGAGGTGACATTAGATAAACCGCAACTAAGAAAACTTCATCACTAAATAGCATATCCTCCAAAAGATGTATTTGCCAGTCCCATCAACCACATATACACCGATCGTTTCCAACACATCATGTCTAGAGCTTAATGATACACCTTTTAAGCCATTACACTTTGAATCCAACCTAAAAGTTTAACATCCCAGCACTCACATACATCTGA
Source organism: Enterobius vermicularis (assembly GCA_900576705.1). Classification (NCBI taxonomy): domain Eukaryota; kingdom Metazoa; phylum Nematoda; class Chromadorea; order Rhabditida; family Oxyuridae; genus Enterobius; species Enterobius vermicularis. The sequence continues at coordinate 39,233 of UXUI01007273.1, read as the reverse complement.
TCTTTCTTTCACAGCCAGATCATTAAACCATAATTCATTAGTCACTTTATAGTTAGAAAAACCTGTTTCCAGAAACATCTTTTAGGGAAATGAACTGTACTGCCACAAAAATCCAAGAATCCGCCTACATATACGCGACGCATACTTCACCATGCAAAAATCCCCTCCTAATCTCAAATTTTAACCCGCTGCCCGGCGTTTGCAATCTGTGTCCTCCATAATTTACTCCCGTCATATCGTCACGGTTAAGTAACATACTTTGAAAATAATCACGCCCTATGAAAGTAAAGTGAAATTTTACAAAAGCAAATTTGCTCTTTTTAGGAAAATGCCATTAAAAGACGGGTACAATGAAATCCGTGTCAGAAAAAATCAACTTGAAAAACAAGGTGTAAGCATAAGAATTGGGTGAAGCACTGTTTTAGTCACGACAATTTATTTACCAAGACGATTTAACCGTATAAAAACCCACTCTGACTAGAAAAGTATAAAGATGAAGCAAGTGTTAACCACTGTAAAAAAATACAGAAGTCATCTGCAAAACGAATCATGAAGTGCAGTGGTCCTCCGAAAACCATGCTTTGACAGTTACCGCTTCAACTGTGATATTTTAAAAATAAAACCATTACATGGAAAAATGCCACAGCTATTCTTTGGCGAAAATAAAGAAATAAATTCTGTCAAAATTAAGTACAAAATTATTCGTTCAGTTTTTTACAGTTGTGCTTAAAACATTTCTTACTCACAGCATTAATAAATTAAAACATCCTCAACTGCCCCACCAAATAACACAGAAGCAATAATTCAGAGGTGTCCTTATTTCGTGACCTGATGGAGAGCATATGCCAGGTACTCCACGTTTGTAGAAGAAATACCTGCCACCGATATACGTCCATCATTTGTAAGATAAATGCTAAAGTCTTTTATCAGTTTGTCAACCTGGAAAATTACAGAACTTGAAGATGAAGAAAAAAACAGTTTACAAAAGCAGTACTCATAACAGGACTTCGTTAAAAAAAACAGTGAACGCTACCTAGGCTTGAAATATCACTGTTTGCTTGATAGATATGACAAGCAGAAAACTTTAAAAACTTTGATGAATCACAAATCTCCCCAACTGCGAGGTAGATCCCTTTCAGAAATCTATCAAAACCTTCCAAAACCCTTTCACTAATTTTCATTACCCTCTTCAACAACTATTCCAATAAATTATTTTGCATAAGAATTTAAAGTAATCAGTGATACTTAAAAAGGCTAAGAAACCCACTTTAATCCTCATTTTAGATAAAAGCTCTACCTGTTCAGAAGAAATACCAGTATAACAGAACATTCCAATTTGATCAACAATATGCTGCCAGTTGCGTTTCGACCCCTCTTTTGCTAAAAGGTCCTTCAGTCGCAGTCGCATATTAATGATTCGATCAGCCATTGACTTAACGTCAACCAACCTATAAACAAATTGTGAGAAGTGTGGAAGGTACAAATATGAAAAAACTTACCACTGTTTTTTAAGGGTATCACTGGTAAGGATACGTGTTGCGATTCTCGCTCCGTGTATAGGAGGGTTAGAGATCATTGGTCGAATAAGGATTTTGAGCTGTGACATGACTCTCGCAGCCTCGCCAGACGACCCGCAAACAATTGAGAAAGCGCCAACTCTCTCGCCTCAAAGACGTCACTAATGGATCAGTTCTAAAACTGTATATGAACCACATTCTCAATCCTTACCATAGAGACCCATATTCTTCGCAAATGACTGAGCTAACGCCATGCAGTGGCCTTTACTTACAAAGTACCTAACCGCTGCTGCGTCCTTATGAATGTCACCAGAAGCAAAACCCTGATAAGCCATGTCAAAGAAAGGGAACAGTTGTCGTTTTCTGACTACCTCTTCAATCATCTTCCACTGGTCAGGCTGTAGAGTAATCCTAGGATTTATATTAGGAATATTGAGAAGCTAAAAATGTTTGGAAGATTCTTGAACTGACCTTTGGATCGACGCCAGTAGGATTATGGGCACAGGCATGAAATAAAACTATAGACTTTTCCGGAATTTTTGACAAGTCGTCCAAAGCCCCTTTTTCATCAAACCCACATGTTTTTTTATCATAATACCGGTACTGCTTTACATCTATGCCTGCAAACCTGAAAGGCCATTAATAGCACTAACGTAACAAGCATTTAAGATTCAGTCCCTTGACTAAAAAAACTGTGCTTTGGATGCTCACTTAAACACCGGGATGTGGTTACCCCAAGTAGGAGCTGGTTGGTACGCTACCAACGGTCCAGAATGCCACTTTTTCTAAATTAGTCCAGTCATAGAAAAAAACCATGTTCACTTAACATTTAAACCACAATAACATGTTGTTCACAGCCGTAACTGTCACAAATTTCACAAATCCCTCAAAACCACGTACTCCTGCAGCTACAAAAAAAATATAACTTTTTCTGCTGGTATGTTCCTGCCCTTTCCTTCTTCTCATTTCAAAAGAAATTATATTTAACATTCCCTAAGGTATTTGTTGACTGCACTAAGTACGAGGTCTTGGGGACTTATTAAAAAACCTTATCATATATGCATAACGAATGGATGAAAAATAAACAAACTTGCGTCATAAGAGAATTTAATAAAGAGAGTGAAAGAGGTACTGTTAACCGAAGTGTAACAACTACTGATCAGTTTCTTGTCACGAGAATCCTTAAAATTTAAGTTACTTCAAGCAGCTAACCAAGAATTCCGTTCCAGTTCGAAGAGCTCCTGTGCCAGAAATGCTCTGCACTGTTGCGTTTCTCTTTTCAAGTAAAACTGGGGAATCTTCTTTAAATGCCAATTTCGCAGCAGCAGCTGCAAACTCAGGAATGCCAGCGATGCCTGCATATTCCTTATCTAAGTTTTCTGCCATCAGTTCCATTTCCGCTTTTCTTACTGACGGCAACACATAAGGCTTCCCCTAAAATCTTTCCTAACAGATCACTAAAGAAAATATGCCACTGTAAAAAAAATACTAATAAAAGCACTGTCTGCCTTCAAACTTCAGAATTCTTACAGTGTCGTCTCTATAAGCACCAACTCCCAGGTTCACTTTCTTAAGGTTTTTGTCCCTTTTAAAAGCTTCCGTGACACCTAAAATAGCGTCAGGAGGACCCATATTTACATTGGCAAACCATGATGATTTCCTTAAAGCATACTGTTAGTTCGTATTCCGAATTAAAATTAAAGAGTAAAATGAAAAGGTAATAAAAGGACTAGTCAATTTAAAGATTTGTTCACAAACATCAGCAATCCTTTTCGTTATTCAAAATAAATGTATTCCAAGATGGAAAGTTTAAAGGAAAGCACAAAGAAATGGGATGGACTTCTAATGTACCGTCATATAATCTCCTGCATTTCCTAAACTAGCTACTTCAAATCTACCTTTCAAATATCATTAAGTAGCCTGACTGAACAACAACCTTAAGGGAGGAAGTCTAGTTGCTGCAAGCGGAACCGTAACGCCTTTAGAGAGCATCTCCTGAAATCTTACAGCAGTTACTTGCTAAACCAATATTAATAAAACAGCCGCAGTTCCAAGGCGAAGCCAACTCTTCTGATCAAAAAGCCTGAACTCAGAGCACTGTCTTACGAATGCAATACGCACACATCGATACATACTCCATGCTTGACTAGAACAATAGCAATCAATTTGAACAAACCGTCCACTGGTTTTCGCTCTAAGAACCTATGTTAGCACGATGTCAAAGTTGAAGTTGCAGCGCCTCGAACTGTTTGTGTCTGGCAAATGTAGAATATGTAGTTGGTTAAACGTTATTAAGCACTCTTCCCTCCACATTTTCTATTTCCACTGGGCACTTAATGTTACTATTCTTTCATCGCACTCTGCCTACAATATATTGAAAGTATACGTAATTTTGATTTGGGTGGTTATTAAGGAGTATATTAGTATCAAAATACGAAGTTACCGATTAAACACC
>UXUI01007272.1:44418-59920 GCA_900576705.1 Enterobius vermicularis | reverse complement strand
TTTTTTTTTTTCTGAAAAACAATAAACTAAGGTTAACTAGAACATCGATCTACTACACACTGTCTACCAGTTAGGTATGTGGATTGATAACGGTGACCAGTAGTTCTTTCCAACTGCGGCAGTTTATTGATGGCCAAATGCAGAGAAGGCATCGCTAACAGTGCTACACAGTTTTTCTGATGTTCGTTCCTGCCCTAGAGGAATATTCGCTTGTTTCCTCCTTTTTTTTTTCTTCTCGAAACCCTATTATAAACATCAGATGTTGAATATCAGCCATACGAGATCGACCAGAATCGTCGAGATGTTTAAGCGATGATTTGCTGCTGCTTGGCGCGCAAAAGGAAAGAAAGAAAAAGAGAGATAATAAGGAATCGATCGACATGCATTCCGAAGCGATTTCTGTTCAGATGCGCCTGTATTTCGCATCGTTTCTTGCTCGGCTGTCCAGCCGTTAAGTTTCGCCAACATTTTGAAGAAAACAACGAAAGGCGACAGCAGCGAAAAAAACAGTAAAAAATTGGTTAAAGAAGCATTTATCTGTATTACTGTTGTTGTTCGCGCGCATTATCATTTTCGTTGTCCAAGAAACCTTCTTTCAACTTATCCTTTTTTTTTTTCAGGAATTCATATTTTAAATAACTGTTCATCATCAACAAAACGAGAAGAGAAGAGGTGAATTGAGGAAGAAGGAGAGGTGACAGAAAGAATAAAAAGAACAAACTGTTTTTTTTTTCTCCAATTCCAATAAATTAGCTATTGTTTGAACAGACTTTGGTGGCTTTTCTGAGCTTCAGAAAACCCACAGTGTGCTCAGAAGTCTTGGCTTATTTTTGCCAGTTTACGGGTTATCATCGTTGACTGCTGGATATCATTAGCTGTGATGGTACTCGGACAACAGGCTCGTTTCTGGCTCCTAAACTGTTGCGTGTCTCCGCAGTCAGAAGTTAGTCATTTATTTAATTAACCAAACTTTCTTGATCTTTCGCTTTTTCCCTCTTTCTGCTGTTTTATATTAGTTATATCTAAAATTGAATGTAGTTGTGTTAAAGAAATTTGTTTTTATTTGTCTCCACTGTTTCCTGCAATTCGTAGTGCTTGTTCTTTTCTTTTTTTTTTTTTTCATGACTTTGATAGTCCTATAGTAGAATTTGGTGCATAAATTGTATTAGCCTATAAATCATTTTATTGGAATCATTAAAATCTGAAATGGAAAAGCGTTCTTTATTTATCGGTATTCTTATGATAGATGAAAATTTAGTTAACCTAATAATTTAGGTTTCAAATTTTTTTTAAATGATTCCTCAGCAATCACTTTTATTACACTAACTTTCTTTTCGTTTTCTAAGAAGAAATTTTACTAGTTTTTCTGTTCATTCTTTTCACAACTGTTGCGAAACAATACTGAGGTATGATTGACCTTCATAAGGCATTGTTTTTTCTTACAAAAATGGCGTCCAGTAAATCTTTTAAAGTTAATCATTACCTGCGTAATTTCATTTTAGATCGCTCGTGTTCGAATCGACCGATCTATGATAGGACAGCCAACAAATTTTAGGCACATTGGTCATATGGGAACAAATGATTTGAGTTCGGCATTTAGTGTCAGTTTTTTCACATTTTTTGCTTTACTTACTAGAAATGTGAAATAGCAGTTTTCATTTTGACACTTTTTTGTTAAGTACAGTCGTCGAATGATGCATGAACTAGAAAACAATTGAACTATACTTTTTGACTATTTTTGATTAATTTTGGGACATCTGATGCTCATATTTTTTCTTCAAAAATTTTTGAACAACGTGTTGCATGGGAAGTCTGTTATTATTATTGAAAAATGCCAATTAAATGTCTTAATCTTCTTGCTCATAATACTTTTTTGCTTTCGCACTCTTTTTTTTTTTTAAACGTATTTATGTTTATAACTTTTTTTTGCTATTTTTTATGCCATCTATGACTTTATTTTGTTGACCGGGTTCTCATTAATTGGGCAATATAACCTATAAAAAGTAGTTTTCTAGTATATTACTTTCAGATAGATGAGGCTAGCTCTTTGTTGCGTTCAAAAGGCGGTGATGTTCAATCGTCGCCTACCCCTGATCAAGTTCCTGCCAATGATATTCCTGTTAAAGGTTTGTTGTTGGAAAACGATTTTTAAACTTGAAACCTATCAGCGGTTGTTGAAGGTCGAATGGTTTTTACATGGCTTTTTGTTTGTTAAAGCAGTGTTAGGATCTTGTTCTGGCAAAATGTTCTCAGTCTTTGATTAAGTTTACAAAATATTTTGTTTTATTAATGAAGTCTTTTTCAAGTAGGTCTATGGATGCTAATTATTTTGTTATTGATATTTTTGACTACATTTGTATATTTAAACTTCCCGTTACTATCAGATTTTCAATTGGAAGAATGGTGAATGTTAATGTCATAGGCAAACAATTTCTAAAAAACTGCTAATTAAACAAGAAAAGGACAGTTTTTTACTTTAGATGACAAGGCAGTGGTAGGTTCCAGTTCATGAGCGGGTTGCGTGCATTATTATAGCAGCTAAGGAAGAAAGAATAACATTAAGAAGAATTCTTAATAAAATTTTGTCGGTGTTTTTGAATTTGGAAAAGTATTTGAATTTCTTTCATTGCAGAAGGCTTATCATTTTTTATTATACTTTCATTTGGCGCTCACCAGCTATAATTTTCTGCATTTACGACTGATTTTATGTTATCATAGTATGAAGGTCAAGCGCATCCGGATATATTACGGCACAAGCTTTGTTTTTTATTTAACGTATAAAAAAACTAGCGAAATTAATTCTCTATGAAGTTATCTTGGAATTTCAAATTTATGGAGCCAACGGGTTTTTTCCTTTTTCATGCTTGGATTTTCAGCAATTTAACAAATGCACTGGGATTTAAGTTAATTATTTCGTCTTGTGCGTCCGTGAAGTTTTTATTTTTTTTTTTTTTGCCGTTAAGTTGCAGCAAATGCTTCAATTAAGTTTGCATCATTTTCAACACCATTAATTTTTCTGTATGATATTAGCTAAAAAATGGTGCTTTTAAGATGTTTTAGCATGAAACCGTTATAAACCAGGTTTTGTTATATGATGCTTATTCTTTACGCTACCTTGTTGGCATTTATATTATTTCACTAGAGTCGTATTTCTTTCTTCTTTGCCTTGTGAAATGGATGAACGTGTAGAACTTTACTACATGTAATGAGAAGTTTACAAGATACGCAGTTAGAAAATGACAGAGCCTTAAACTTTCCAACTATTTTATTAAACATCTTAGTAGGAAATGTTACTACTTTCAAGGTGTTGTCAAATCGATATTGTAGTTTTTTGATGTCGATATTAAGTTCTAAGTCATTTGCGTGTTTCGTAAACTTCAATTGTCTATCAAATGTACTATATTGTTGCTGTATGTACCTAGCTGCTATAACCAATTAAACAGATGTGGGGAGAGACAATTCTACATTGTTTTCGGCTAGTTAGGGTCAGGTATTTTGGGAACTAAAAAAAGGATTCAGAAGTGTGCAGCAAGAGTGCAGCGATATACTCGCATATAATAATGTTCTGTGTTACTTGGTTTTTATGAGGAAATACCAGACGTTTTATTGTATAAAATGTGTAGTATCAATTTGCTCTTTGTTGTTCAAAATAAATGAAAATATGATTCTAATGTATTTTCACTTGTTAAATAAAAATGGAAAAAGGATTTTAAAGTAAGTGTTACTAAGTTTTATTGGTATTTTGGGTTAGAGCGGTCGATAGAACAGCATTTGCAGGTAGTAATGTGTCTTGGGTAGAAATAACTGAGGCCAGCATTCTTGAGGTAAAAATATTCAGCGGTCTCGGTAAATTGGCTGACGTTGCCTGCTTGTATCTTAAGGTGGCCTTGTAGAATCTTCACAAGGTTATTACGCCACATTGACGAAAGGGGCAGAAAAAATGCCTTGGGTTATCAATCCGTGTCAGGACCGGCACTCTTCCGGTAGCTGAATTAACGTTCAAAGAAAAAGCGGTTTTTTTGAACATTAATTCAGCTATCGGAAGTTTCACAGTTTCTAGACGCATACTGGGATAGTCCGGTGGATGTAAAGCTTCTTAATTACTTTCTAGACATCCGGGAATATCAGTTGCAGATCTTAACATGGTGAAATTTTCTATCACGCCAAGGAAAGTTGAAAATCTTTGACACTATTTTATTTTAAACTGCTCTTTAGTGTGGCAATTTACTGAAGTTTTCCTGTACATCCACGTCACCTTACGTAAATTTTTCAAATAAAGTTCAGCACAGTTATATATGGACGCAAGATAATAGTATCAATATTTTTGAATTCATCGTAGTAATGTGTGACCACACCGAAATCACATTTAATTGTCCTAAGACAAAGTTAAATGCACCTTTGAATAAAATTTCGTCTGAGACTAAATACGAGGTCTAAAAAAATATTTTTTGACAAATTTCCCAACTAAATTGAAGGACAAGAGAACAAATTATTAAAACCTTGAGCGGTCTACAATTTCCTCATCAGCAGGAGCTTTTGCAGTCGGCTATTATCAACGCTGCTCCCGAAGTTCTGTCAAAACAAGTATGGTTTAAAGCAAAAATGTTATTAAATTACTGTTTAAACTTGCCTTAGCTGATTACCTTAGCTATTTCCTTTATGATCTACCGAAAAGATTGGCAATGATTTTAACAGTTTTGCTAATGAAGCACCTGCTTCAAACTCATTGCCTATCAGCTGTAACAACACCACTGTTAACTTCTTCGGATTCACCGAAAGATCTTAATAATCATGCAAACGTTCTCTTTTTTTTTTGTACATTAAATTTAACGGGTGTAAAAAGACACTGGAAATAAAAAGAGGTTTGACACATTTTCTAATGTATTAAACGTGTAGAATTGCCTCGTAAATCCAGAAGACAAATGTTTGTTTCGCAAAAAAGAATCGTACAGTGCGTTTTTCCTGCATTGGAGGAAATAACGGTTGAAAAATGAATAAAATGACTGCCCCTTTTGACTACAATGAAAAAAGATAAAGTTAGGATTATAGCACTAATTGTATGATGAGAACCTGTTAAAAGCGCAATATATTTTACATCATTTCTTTTATCCAAGTTTAGAATTAAAGCGAGGCTACCCGTCCTTTCTAAACTCTTTATTCGGGTTACAAAATTTCACATGTGTTTTTTGTTTCCTGCTTTTTTTTATTTTGCAACTATTACCTGACGAAGGTTGTAGACAAGCTTTATTCTTACACAGCGTCAGTCTTTTTGATAGTAAGTCTAATAAGCTAAGTAGTTTTATGTCGTCAAAAATAAGGGTGCAGTAGTGCTTAAAATTTAGTGAACAAAAATATTTATAATGAAATGCAACACTCACAGAAACTGAAAATTAAAAAAGCTGGGACTTTTTGATATTACATTCCTCACTTACTGATTTTGGCATCTTACTGTGAAAACAATTAGGCAAGATTCTCACGAGGAAATGCGATAAATTTTCGTAGTGTAGTTGTGGTGAAACTTGTTTCTCTTCCTACAGTACCTTGTTAAAGGATAGACTTCTAGTACAGGTTCTAACAAATCTTTATATCTTCTAATACTGTACACCACTTGCAATTGGTCTCTAGTAACTACAACCTGAAATCTTATCAGTCTACTGTCTGCTAATGTCGGAAATTATTCTCTTACTACTTACTTCAGATTCTCTCAGTCAATTTAGACTCTACAACTCAACTCTCTAGGTTTGAAAGCATAGAATTCACTTCTCGGTTTAACTTGTCTGCGTAAAGCTATTTCTTTTGAATTTAAATGTCTAAGCAAACGTGGTTTTGGAATCACGTAAGAAAATTAAACTACTCAATTTTAGTAGGGGAAAAAATGCTTTTAAGAAAAACAAGAATGAACTTGAGATTGAGTAGAATAATGACGAGTATAGAAAGAAACTATTGCGAATAATTCAATGAGACTACGAATGCAGTCTTACAGAACTTAAAGGTTGAAAAGTTGAAACAAAGGAAATAAATGAAACCGATATCCAATTGAATAATAAAACTTAATAGTCATTGTCTTCTAGAAACGAGTTGTATAACGTAAACCAATCTCCAAAATGTTAGAAGAAGAAGCCTCAAACTACAGAAAGGAAAGGTATCAATAACAGTAGTAACAATCATTAGGAGTGATAACAATTTGCTTTATCTAGGTTTTTATATCCTCTATTTTGAGGGAGATGAAGAGATCTTAATTTTCCTAAAAAGATTTGCATAAAAAAGGAGGTAGCCAAACAGGTTTGTTTCTTGTTTTGACAGGTAGCCTTAAACCTTCGCTCAATTACAACAGTAGTAAGGGTAGTAGAAACTAGAGATCTTTCAAATCGATGAAATTTTTTATTTTTGTAATCAGCTCAATTGGTAGATTCGAATATGGCAAAAATAAAAAGTACTGTACATTTTTCAAGTTACCGCTTTATCACGACAACCTTCAGGTAATCTCAAAAAGCTTCCCCTTCCGTAACAAGAGTTTTTGAGGTGAGTAATAAGGCAGTTGTAAAAAACCAGAGCAGGAATATAAAATACAATTCACAATGGCTTCAACGATTCGGAAACAACTGTCAATGAATTTTTTATAAAATGAGAACGAGATGAAACACTTTTTTTGAGCAAAGTAAAGAAACAGGTTTTATTTTTCGTTGCTTTTAACACTATCGGGCTGACACTTTTCTATTTTTACTTTTACAGTCCTAAAGTATATAGCCTTTTAAAATGCCTTTCATCTGAGTAGATTTTATTAATAGAGGTGCCGTACTTTGTTATCGATAAATTGGTTTGTACTAGATCATTCTACCACTGAGTTATAAAATTGATTAGACAAGAGATAGTAATTTAGGTTGGCTTTATCCAGAAGCGACGACGGACCTATAGTTATATGCGGTTAGCAAATGGAAAGAACTTTTTCTTTAACACTAAAATTTTTATAATAATAGCAAAAATTCATTGTAAAACTTAGTTGTGCAAATGAAATTTTTTGTTTGGTAAATAACATTAATGTAAGGAACTTTTCTAGTCTCGAAATAATGAAGAATTATAAGAGTATGTCTGCAAATCGCTGAAGCCTTTTTCAAAAGAAGTTTTAGCCGCCCCTTTTGTTCGCTAAGGAAGCCTTGTTCTGCCCTTTCAATTTATAAAATTATTACTGTGAATAAATGTACATTAAGCTTTTTTTTAACATACTTTAATTCGCAAAATCCGATGTAAGAGTTGAATTTGTTTGAATCAAAAAAACAACCAGTTTTGATTTTCTGTCATCAAGTTTCAAAGAATTAATTTAAGCCTCTAAAGAAAGGAAAAGGCAGTAGTTTTGCGGGTTATTTGCAATTGATAATGCTAAAATTACGCTAGTCTCTAATGAATTCGAACAGACAGAAAATCCAGTAAGAGAGGTATATGGAACAACGGCATCGGAATGAAATTTCCTGCCTTTTCTGCGGTTTCTCGGAGCGTTGTCTAGTTACTTATAAAGGCCTTTTGCAGCGGATCTTACCAGGACTCAGTCCAACAAAACAATTCTCAACGAGAAACTATCGTCTTACTTTTCCCCCATGCAGTCAGCCCATACATCGTCCCATTAATAAACGAGAATAACGGCAGGTATGCTGGCACATACTTCTCTCAGCGCAAGAAGAATCATTCGATAATGGTCTCCAATTATAGTCTCCCTCCGTTACATAAACTTAAGAAGCCGACTGTATTTCCTGTAATGAGTTCAACGTTTTAGCGTTTCAAACATAAGAGAATCGACTGATACCAGTGTCCGACTCAAACCATCTAGCGTTCCGGTCACATCCGCGAGCAAAAAGGGTTTCCATTAACAATGCCAACTGAATTTTGACTGGCATACGGCTCATATTATCATAAGTTAACTGATCAAACTGGCTCATGTGCACAGGAGTGAACAATTGATATTGGTGTTTCACTGAAGCAATTCCCGAGCAAATCTTCGTTGTGTAAATGATTTCCATACGCATGACCGATTGAGTGATAGCCGATATGCACCTCATGTTGACACTTGCCAGGATGACCGCAACATGTGAGTCTAAGCGTCAGAAAACGATTAGTATCAATGTTTCATTGTAGTGCAACTCCATGCCACATGTTTCTTTAAAGGATTTTATTTAGCGTGATAAGCTGCGTCTCAGTATTCTCCAAACAATGGTGGTCCTCCTGCTCCAAATCTATACTCATAAGTAAATTCCGTTGGTCTGAATAATTTCCTTCTTTGACTTCCTGTAGTCTTGTCTCTGTGTGCTGCCACGCGGGACTTAGTCTTCCAATAAGTCAATTTCAGGAGCACAAATAAGTTAGCACAGAACCAAACCTCAAACTTGGGTAATTAAACCTTTTAAGACACAAAATCACAAAACGGGATGCATGGGTTATAACATTAAAACATTAAAACGAGATCATAGGTTAAACATACAAATTAAAAAATCATAAAACCATTAGTAACAGATCACTCCGAGTAGACTCCTTCCCCGGCCCTTGGGACCTGGTTATATATCCACGATCCTTGGTTAAGGCAAGATTGAGACCCCTTAGATCTGACTCCGCCAGGTTAATCCTCGTCCCCGGAGCGTCCTCAAACCCGTTTTTTTGATCGTTTTGCTCCTCGGCTCTAGGAGTTCATTGGTGCGCCTCCTCGTCCCTCTCAGGCTTGGGAGCGTTTGCTAGCGGCGACAATACTCAAGTGCGAAGAGAGTCGCATGATACCAGTGCTTGACTGAAGTTATGACGCGTTCTAACTACATTTGTGTAGAAACTGCGTTTCTATGAAGAGTGCCGACTTAACTGTGGGTGAGCCTGTAGCTCGTACTAGTGTATTTTGGGACAGGTAGGACGCGTGTTAAAGTGCCAGAGGAATCAGTTGGTAAGAGGCCAACTGAACAGTGGCGAGTATCTGATATATTTTAACCTTTGTTAATACAACGGGCAAATGAGCGGTTGAGTGGCGTAGGGGTCATGTGATACCGGTGCTCGAATGAAACGAAGACAGGCTCGAATTACGTTCACGTGCAAAGATTGTTTCCGGCAAGAAGCCTAGCTGAAATAATCTAAATTATGTGTCCCGTGTTAATATCTGTAAATGTAACTGGCGTACGTGCGATTGAGTTCCGGAGCAATAGATTGATATTGGCGTTTGACTGAATTGGTCGCCAGCTGCATAGTGTGGGTGATTTCCACTTGCGGAACCAAAGGAGTATGTGCCTTATGTTGCCATCTACCAGAACGAATCCCACGTGTTAGTCTGAGTGTCAGAAGAATCGGTTGATATCAGTGTTCCGTTGTAGCGCAGCTTCGTTCCACACGGTTATCTAGGGAATTTAGCTCAATGACCCGCGTTTCAATTTGTTCACCAAACGACATTGGAATTCCTCTTGCTCTTGTGGTGTAACTATATGGAACGCCATTTCTCTACTAAAGGGCACACAAGCCACACCAATATTTTATGACTATTAAGGCGAACTAAATAATTGCGAGTATGTATCCAATGTTGATATCCGTCGAGATAACTGGAACGTGTGTGCTTGGGTGTCAAGGGCATAAATTGATAACACCGTTCAAGTGAAATAATGACGCGGTTGAGTTACACTGGCGTACAGAAGAGATTTCTGTGAGGAAGGCGAGCTGGTTATGGGTAGGGATGTGGTTCGTATTAATGTCTGTTGGAATAGGTGGCGCATACGTGCTCGAGTTTTAAAAAGGTCAGCTGATACAGGTGTTCAACTAAAGCGACTTTCAGATACATTTCTGTTTTTTCAATGGTTGTCTGTAGGGCGAACTGAGTGATGTCGTGCATGTTCCTTGTATTGATAGCCGTTATGATATCCGACACATGTGTCTAAGTGGCAGAAGGATCGATCGATACCAATGTTCTATTGTAGTATGCCTCTGTTCGGGAAGCTTAACGAGCGGGTAGTATCTGGTGTAGTGTGCTGCTTCTTCTCAGGTTGTTCTCCAGACAGAACTAGAATTCCTCCTGCTCCGATGACGTGACCATGTGGAGCTCAGTTTTTGAGAGGCACATAAGTCATAGCAACATTTTATCGCTCTCGAATACGACTGAATAATTTTGAGTATGTTCTATATTAACATTTTTTACTATAGCATATGTGCTTGAGTGATTGAGGAATCAAATGGAGCGTGTTTTCCTGGAACAATTTTTGGATACAATCCTATCGTGTGAATTCTTTGTTCGTGACGAGGTGCAAGAAGGTTGTGTGGTTTTGTGTAGCTTGTGGTTACTTTGGTTTATGGTAGTCGATTTCGTGGGCTGAGAATGTGTAGCATGATTTTCATGCTGAATATGTAACTTGATGTTATCTTTTTCTCTTCTATAGCGTTGGTTAAACGATAATAACTTTATTCTTGAGGTACCTGCTGGCTTGCTGCTGGTATGCTGAAGTGTGTTAATTTTTTATATTGGGCATCAATTTTGGTTTATTGTAGTAGTTACGATGATAAGTGCTTAATAAATTTTTTTGTGGTATACTTACTAATCTGGAGTGGTTGTACGAGACTGCAGGTGGATATGTATCAAGGCAGAAAAAAAGTAAGCAGTATTCAGAAAAAGGCAACAGAAAATAGTCAACGGCTGCTTTACAGTCTCAGGACAAACAGCATTTACACTTACTGACGCTGTAAGAAGGATTTACCGTAATAATTAACGCTTGTGAGGAACGAAGAAACGAAACACGTGATAAAGTAAAGCCAGAATCGTTCTGAGTCGTTAAACTAAAATTTATTTTTTGTTTATAGAGATTTGATTTTTTTATTTATTTAGTGGCTTATTTGAAGAATTCAAAGAGTGATTCTTGTTGGTCTCAGAGGATATAACCGTAAAGTTTAAGTACAACTTGAAGATTTTGCGGTAATCAGGTGGATATATTTGCTTTTAGATCTGAAACAGTACTAAGAATGTTAGCACTGCTAACCGTGATAGTCTTTTCTTAGTGTTGAGACTATTAAGAAAAAAGTAATTATTTCTTTACTATGCTTCATTTTCTATTTTAGTCTACTTTTTTGCTGAAAAAAATTTTTTTTCAATGATAAGTTGATGTTGCTTTATGATGCATTGAAGTATAGGATTTTTTCAGTTCCAATAATTATGGGACAAGTTAAAATTTAATCGGATACGGTTTGTGACAAGAAATAATTTTACCGCTAAGGAACTTCGCAAAAAGTTTTTTGTTAACTATATAATTAGCAGTACAGCTAATTATTAATTTATGTGAGAACTGTGATAGGGCATAAAACTTTTATTTTTTATGCTGGTGTTTCTTGGTGAACTGAACAAATTTTAAATCGCTTGACGTGTTGAAATGGAAAAGAGGTTTAAGTATTTTTGTTTTTAAAAGTTGCAGGTCATTTTCTTTCTTGTCAATCTAAGCTGTCTCACTATCGATAAAGCCATCAAAGCTTCTGAAGAAACATTAATTCAAGGGCGGCAGATTATATGAAATTCTACTGAATAATGGAATTAATTTTAAAACGATTTTTTTGTTCTTAGAGGTGCTAGTGGATAAGATTGAGAAATACAATAGACTTAAGGTTTTTTTAAAATTGTCAGTGCTACCTGGTTCTTCTGCGTTTTTTTTTTCGTTTACATTTATTGAAAATAACGGATTTTACTTATACTCAGTTGTTGTTACATGAGCAAAAATAGATGGTCTTTGCTGTAAGTCACCTAAGTATATGTGTTGTTTTTGTATTGTTAACAAAACATATGATAATTATCCTTATGATTCGCGTCGTGTCCCCACTTCCGTTGCATTATCTGCTATTTCAACGTTTATCACTGACAAATATTTCTTTTCCATAATCACTTTTAACAGTCTTAGTGGAAGAGGTATTTTAGTTTTTTTCGTGTTTCTATTTCAGATATACAACCGTTTGAAGTACCCACTTTATACCTGTTTGCAAATAAACCAGCAAACACCTTTACGAAAAGAAGCAATTCTAGATGTCTTTACTAGTTGGCATTTGTTCTTGTCTTACTCACTTATAGTTATTCACAAATAGTTAAGAGTACAAAAGAAAAAAAAAAAAAAGGAAAAGAAGAAACAGAAATTCTGCAAGTTAGAAAAAAAGTGTGTTTTTTTTTTGTACAACTTTAATTCTATAATTTGTAAAACTTATGTGTAAAAAATTGTAGAAAAAAAAAATTTGTAGGACTTATTGGGTTTTTTTTTGGCGCTTGCAAGCGAAAAATACCGTTATGAAATTGAAACATAGTAACGGTTTTATTTTCAAGGCAATTATTTTTTCAAATTTAATTATTTTCAACAATTGAACGAGTTGTATGACCATATAGTTGTCTATAGGTTTTGGATGATAATTTTTGTAGTAAACAATTGCTACAGACTAATTTTTTTGCAGTTTTAATAGCTGTTCTTTGATCACATTAACTGTTTTTTTAGAACGATTTATTGGTTCTTCATTGTTTATGTTTTGAGCGTCGTTTAAGAAAGCCGTTATAAAAATTTATCTAAAAGTGTAAAGTTTTGAAAGTCAAGGATATCTTAAAATTTCTATTTTTTTTATTTAAATATCTTTTTGCTGGCTTAATAAACGTGCCAATTTTCTTCTCTAAAATACCAATAAAATATTATAATTAAATAGAAACTAATAAGTTGCAAGATAAAGACTTAAATTTAAAGTCAAAAAAAGTTGGTATATGCACCAGTGCTTTGCAAATATACGACATTCACGTTCTCAAATGAAGTATGTTTGAAAATTCCTGTTTTTGCCTATCAACCGGCAAAACAAAACATACATACGCTTCCGCCGTTTCTAGATTTTGCAATCAACAACGCAAAGGAGGTGCATAGAAAACCAAACGTACAAAAGAAACAAAAAAGAAGGTTTTTTTTATCATTGATTGACACTTTCTCAAAATAATATTTGTTTTCTAAGCTTTTACATATCTACATATATAAAGATGACTGCCATCATTTATTCACAAATAAGCTTTCCGCTTAGATATGTTTGAACTTTGACTGTAATCTTTAGTCAACGTAGATGATAAGAGTCAATAAACTCAATGTTTTGATGTCCAAATATCAGTACCAGTATGCAGAACGTAAGAATGGCATTTATATGACCATAACTGCGAGGTTTATTGCTGTTGAAATTTCAGTTTCAGGAAAATAGTGGTGCTAAAACAACAGAGCACCTGGTTAACTTTAGTACAGGCGTTCTAATGAAAATAGCTACAATGGTCTCTATTTAATGACTGGGCTGTCACCAAGAAAGTTTCCAGTACCCAAACAGTCACGCGACTCACTTTCTTCACTGTCAGCTATTTCATTTGCAACCGATGGCAACATATTATCAACCTATTAAATTGTTTTTGAATTTATGCTCTTTTATTCCTAATTTTTTCGTGGGGAATTTGATCAGCTGGACTTTGTAGTGTCAATATTTTGTGTAAAAGTCCTGAATGGACTTAGGATCTTAATGAGATGGCCAGACATACGCAGCCTGTGTGCCTGACTTTTTTTTATCTGGTTAAAAATAAGAGACAACTGTTTTGCTTTGTTTCTGAGTTTTTTCCTTTGACAAGGAAAATGTGATCTGTTCATTTACTTTTTTTTTCGAGCCATTTGACCGTAACATTTCTTTTTTTACAGTGATATTTGTAATGATGAAATTATTTGTTAAACTATTACGTCGACTAGTGGTTTCAGCTACAAACTTCATCGCTGTTTTCTTTCCAATTTTATTTATAAATCAAAATACCGTTATTATGTGTATATTCAGTTTGTTTGAGTTGTCAAATTTTTTCAACTCAACACTCAGTGAGTGTCTTACCACTCTACTTTTCATTTTATTTTATTCTCAATTACCCATTAGTATTTATAGCGTAACGTATCACGTTGCGATACGTCAAAGGAAAAGGAAAACGAAAATAATGGCGTAAAATTGAGTTTCGTTTTAAGAACCGTTTATTGGTCAAAAATTATCGTTCATGAGACAATGCAGAAATTGAAGCTGTCATTTGGCTGATGATTCAGGATGTTAATTTGTGCTTTGTTGAAGCTGTTGCTGTTGCTGTTGCTGTTGCTGTTGCTGTTGCTTTGTTGTTGTTGTTGTTGTTGTTGTTGTTGTTGTTGTTGTTTTTATTTTAGTGTTTATTGGGCTGCTGGCACTGCAAGCACCTGTACTGCAGCATTATGACGGCATATTTAACGTAGTTTGTAGCACAGAGCAAAGTCTAAAATACAATACTCAATGTACTCTGAAGTCATCATCATCTCAATAAAAGCACTGTGAATTGGCATTGACTTTCAAGACAAATTTCGAATAGACATCATTTTCTTTTTACATTTAATTCTCGCTTACCTTATTTTTCTTAGTATTGACAGATAATAGTTGTGTAGTAAAACCTTACAGCAGTTATCACCATTGCTAATAATTTCGTTATCACAAGGCAAACATCTTTTGGTTTCTAATAGAATCTTATTTTTATTGTCAAATGACTCATTTAAATAACTAGTATTAGTTATCAAATGTCTTTTTTATGCTCTCATGAATTAGCTGTACTAATTATCGTAACGTGTGAAAGTTGAGGCAATTTATCGCATTACGATCATCTCGATACAAAACTTTATTTGTTTAAAGCAATTTAAGATATTTTTGCTTCTTTTTGTTTTTCTAACAAATCGTTTAAAAACAATAACTCCAGAATGATATTCAGATTTTAATCTTTGTTTCCCTCGTTTCAAAAAGATTTATGAACAAACAGAAAATGGTCTAAAAATTTTACTTTTCAAATTTCTTTGACTTATACTATGAAATTAATTGAATGAAGATGTTTTTGTATTTTTCTATTTTCGAACAATTCCGCTTCAGTCCAAACATTCATGTGCTATTTTAAAATGCCGTTAGGGAACCAGGGACAACAAAGTTATCAAAAATTGTGGGTCATTTTCTGATAATGCTCAAAATGGTCAATTTGTAGCTCAAAGAGGTCAAAACTGAGGCTATTTTCAATAGTTCTTACGACTGCTTTTACGGTTAATGCCTGCATTCTCAGTCACTGATTCGTGCACTTAGTATTGTGCTGAAAATTTCTGTCTGAAAAGTTATGATCTTTACGTGGCTCTTATAATAAATAATTGTTCCGTTTTTGGATCTTTATTTAATAAACTGTGGTAATCAAGTTGAAATCTTGTTCTTTTGAGCAAGACTTTGATCAATTTTGCTGCAAAATTTAAAAAAACTGATTTTTTTCCTTTGGGACTGTACGCGGAATTTGTTTTTTCAGCTAATTCTTTAAATTTGTTACTTTTTATTTTTATTTCGTTGTCTGTTTTCCGAATGCTACAGTAAATTAAGTGTTTCGAAAAAAATTTTACGAGTTATCAGTAACTGATGGTGGAAAAGAAGCAAACTAGCCTGCTATTAAATATGCTGTTTAAGCAGTTCTCGACCACCACCTACAACTTTTGAC
>UXUI01007271.1:13262-32234 GCA_900576705.1 Enterobius vermicularis | reverse complement strand
TTTTTTTTTTTTTTACAGGTACAATGCAAAAAAATAATATTTTAATTTTAAATTACGCATCAATCTTGTTTGCATAATATTTTTGCTGTATCATGATACTGCCTAAAATAAAGTTTATCAAGTATATTTTAAATGTATTTTTATTACCTTTTAACTGAGCTGAATAAAAGCAAAAAAATAATTTTTTATCGTTATGTGATTTCCAGCAACGTCTTTAAAAACTTTTTTTTGCATTACTAAAATAAGCACTTGTTTTGGTGCTTTTATTTTCAATTTTTAAGTAAACCAGTGAAAATTTGACTTGATATAAAAATTTCAGGTTATTTTGGCAATGAATGAACTCCCATCACTGTCCGGTTTATGCCTCCGAAAAATTGGTATAAAAAAGTGAGATACTGATGTTTTTGATCTTCTTATAAAGAAGACAAACCAAAATGGAGATTTTCAATTGGAAAAATTCAACCAAATGACAGCAGAGAATTTAATGGCATATTTGTATAATGATTGCAGTATAGCGAAAATTTTAATCCTACCTCCATTACTAAAATTGCTAAAATGTTATGAAAATGGAAAAAATCAAACAATATAATCGTAATTTTCTCATATTCTTTTTGTTCTTAAGCATCACGGAACCGCAAAGTTAGGATAACATGTGCTGTATTTTCCTTATACTGCAATCATTTTTACTGTTTTGAATGTACAATAGAACTTGTGAAGAAAAAACTTAGTATTTTTTTTCACAAAACGTTTTTTCAACAAGCTCTGATACCGATACACTTCAATGATTTACAGTTTTTCTGTGAAGAGTATCACTGTGCAGACATCTGTATTGCAGTACGTTTCTGTACCTCTAAAATTTTACAGAATACAATAATTATTAGATAGTTTTTTTCTCGTAGATGTAAAGTTTACAGAAGATTACAAACTAAAGTTGTATATGATATGGATTGAACAACTCTCTGTCTCAAAAGAAGAAACGTTTAGCTAGCAGTGAAAATAAATACTACTTGTGTTATTCCGTCACTTTTAAAAGCTTTCAATGGCAAACGCAAATTTTGCGACAGGAGAATAAGGAAGTTGTTGGCATTTTTAAGCAACATTAGTTTACTCAGTAAAGAAATACTTGCTGTTACAGTGACAAACTTTAAATTTTTTACTTATTTTTTTATAACAAAGACATAAAAAGATAAATGCAAATTTTTGAATAATTATTACAAGTTTAGTATTCAAAAGTAGTTCTAAAAATCAAGTCATTATTATTAACTGTCCTTCTCCTTTCTCAGACATATGCATCTATTTCAAGCATCTAAATAAAGAAGTTTACCATAGAACTGAAATCACAAGGTTATTTTCACTTTCTTTTCACTGTGATACTACTACTAACAGAGCACGATAATTGCACTCGTTGTTTAAGACCATATGCTGCACTGTAGATTGCAGTTGTGGTGTTCTTCAGCATACATTTAAAAAATAAGCAAAAAATTGACTGTGAAATCTATTATCAAAAAATGGATGATGCTGTTTTTGCAGTATCACAAGAAGAAATTCATTTAATTCTAAACACAATCGCACAAGAAAGAAAAAGCAATTAACTCATTACTTATTTCGTCCAACTTTCAACGTTACTCTCAAAGCACTGATTCTTTCATAAGTTAAAGTTAAACTCAACGGGAAGCCAGTATTTGTTTAAAAAAAACGTTTCTTGCTTTCTGCCAGTTCTAATGTTGGAATAATTCCGGTGTTCATCATTGCAGATGTCAAAAAAAGGTAACATTTTGATTGTGTGACAACAATTAGGTAAGCCCCATCGCTTCATAAGGCTTCATTTGTGACTTTGCTAGAATTACACTGTTAATCTCCTTCAGAAAGAACTTTTTAATTCCACAAATATTGGCTTGGTTCCGGTTGCACCTATGTGGTAAATAAACAATAAATTTTGCTATGGCTTCTCAAGATTGTTCTATCTTAATTGTAATTATTTTTAGCTAAATTCATCTATTCTGATTTTTAGTAGAAGTTGAAACAAAATTGCTTCTATTGTTTTTAAACTATGTTTTAATCGAAACCGGTTACACTTTCAAGCCATATTGGAGTAAACTACGTCACTCCGTGATCACCTCTGCATCATTTGCACTTGACGTGGTTCGTTCAGCACGACAAGCATATTTCTTCTCTTCAGACTTGACTAAACAGTCGCCAATACGAATAAAAAGTTAGGTTCTTTCCCATTAAGTTTCCCCTCACCAGTTGTTGAAGATCATCTAGGCCACTAATACGGTCAAGTATTAAAGCACATTACTGTGAGCTATATTTTATTTAGTAAAGATGAGTAAGCCGCCACCGCTGAAATTAATGGCAATTTCTGTTCTCATCTCTTTCGGAGGCGCTTTCCACTATGGATTTTAATCGCTAGTGACAAATCCAGCTCAAGAAGCACTAGTGGGATTTGTTAATGCTTCTAATTGTGATCACTAGAAATGGGCTATGTCCCAGACTCTAGTTGAGGTAGTATTTGTTGTTTTTCAAACACAATTTTTTTTATGTTCACAATCGTACATTTTATTTTTCGAGTAACTACAACGTTGAACATGATGTTTTTTAAGTTGCTGTGGTTAATCGTAGTTGCATTGATGGCTTTTGGAAGGATCTGCGGATTATTTTCGATTAACATCGTCGGCAGTAAAGTTGGCCGGAAAACATATTTATATGTCTAGATTTCCTTAAACATTTTAGGAAGCGCAATTGCTTTCATCTCTTACTATGTCCAGTTTTTCAGTAGTCTTTTATCATTTTCTTTGGTGACTAGATCCTCAAAATGAAGTTAATTTTGGAAACCAACTACGAAGTTTTGAAAATTTATTTGCAAAGCGCCTTTTTAGGCAAATACATACGAATGCTATAATGTTTCAAGGGTTATTATTGGTTTTGCCATTGTTTTAAATCTTAGTCTTAGTAGTCTACTTTTAAACGAAAGCAGGTATTCTTTGCGCATATTTTGACATTTCAACTTTCTCATGTTTTTCGTTCTTTATGTAACACTTCTTTTGAATTCAGTCTAAAAGAGTGCCGCGGATTCATAAGTACGATGACATGCCAGGCTGCCACTGTAGGTGCTGTGGCAGCTGCAGTAGTTGCTATGCCATCAATTCTTGGCACTGGAAAATTGTGGTGTTACCTTTACTTAATCGACTTATTAAGTCTCCTACCTGTACTTCTTCTGTTATCATGTATGCCAGAGAGTCCCGGGAAAGTTTTACAGTTTCTGATTTCTTTGATAGCAGTTGGCTCTGATGTAGAGCAGTGGCTGCTGGTAGTCATTCTTGGAAATCTCAGCCATGCGTAACCGGCTTGCTAGTACGGATTGTTTCTACGAAAAGCTAACCTTTGGCAAGTTAGCTACAGGGCTCAGGAGACGGCCTTCCAAACTTGTGCTTTAAGTATAATACTACATCACAGCAAGTACATTTGTATAACTCAGAATCTGCACAACTCGTTTGGTAATCTAAGGTTTTATGGTCAAAACTTCGTTTTGACTTGTGTCAGATCTAAGCAAAAGTCAGAAAAGAAAATATTTTTACATGGTTTCGCTCGAAAAATGTTCTTGAATTGTTTCCATTGCTCAGCAAAACTACTTCCACTTTAAAAGCTTCTTGATTTTATAGTTACCTGGCTTGCCACGGGAAAGATGATGAAGCGCAAAAATCAATTCGATTTTATCACGACTGCGACAGCTGGTCAGTAGACAGAGTTATGAATAAGATTAAAAGAGAATCTGAAATTACAAGCGAATTCACTGCTAGCCATGGATATTATGAGGGATAGACACTCTCACAACGGTGTTATTATCGGCTGTGTCATATCAGCAACAATGTCATTTAGTGGAAGCAGCAGTAATCGCCTGCCACACTGACTCATTTTTTATCTTACTTTTTGCAGCATTTGAAAAATCATAAAAATTTGACTAATTAGAGCTGACTAAATTCAAAATACAACTTGACAAATTGTACGCGGTTTTTTTTCCAAAGGTTTTGTTTCTCTTCAGCTGTAAATGTGTTTGCCGTGTCAGTTTTGGTATCATATGGCTTGACTATTCAGGAAGCATCTTATGGTAACATTGGACTAATGGCGGTTTTGATAGTTGGTACTTTGGTAGTTTGAAATTTACCATAGCGTAAATTACGTCTTCGGAACCTTATGCAGAAACGAATTTGCAGATATTTTTGATAGATATATTCAACAGTAGCTTCGTTTGCTGTAGATCGCTTCGGAAAAAGGCCACTTATTCTAATTTCTTGCTTAAGACTCACAATTTTTAACATTTTCATTTCCATCATGATGTATTGTCACGAAAAGTACGGGGTTAGTGAACATTTACACTTTTTTACAATTAAAGACAGCTGATTAAAATGTTTTCAAATAGAATTCTCAGCTTTGCGGACGCCGGCTGACAAAATGTTGCCGATTAATTCATTTGATAGTAAATTTTTTTGTGATTACTCGTCCTTCAAGTCGACCGGACAAATTAATTTGTTCGGCTGATTCTCTTTTTAGCATCTTTGGGTGAGACACCCTGATAGCACTAATTGCTGTTACGAAATTTTTCTCCGCTATTGGGATAGGGTCCCTGTGCTTTTTGTTGCTTCCTAAATGGTTGGACAGGCAGCCAGAAGCTTTTCACAGGGCTGCGCTATGGCGTCAAATAATTTCGTAAGTTAGTTTTGGTGCTGTAGAGTTGAATTTTGAGTAGATAAGAAAAATTTTCTGCTCTTATATGAGTTAATGCCTAGTGTCAGTAGCTTGTTGTAGGAGAACGGTATGTTTTGGTGTATTTTTGAGATTTAAAGAAGCTGTTGGTCAGTCATTTGCATTCCTAATACTATTCATTGCCCGTACTGTATTATCCATGTCGTATTTGCATTTTAATATGCCAGAAACTAAGAACAGAAACCATAAAGAAGTAAATATTTTTTTCTGGAAACAAAAGTTTTTGTTTTTTTCAAATTTATGTTGAAGACACTGTCAGAGAAAAGTGACTTAAGGGAGTTCTGTGTAACCTTTTTATCGGTTTCATTGACGCATTTTTTTTATTTACGGTGGCATACCTTTCGTTCTCCTAAGTTGGAGAAATCATTGCAGGTCATTGAAGCGACGGAAAAATTGCCATCAGTTGCAGAATGTTGTACGTCCAGAAAACGGCTCTCCAGTACAGTGTAAACAATTCCAGTGTTGCGCTGTGATACGTTTACTTATGAAGAAAGGTTTTGAGTAGCTTATGCTTTATATCATTTAGTTAATTTTCTTTTCAAAAGTTGAAAGGCATAATTAGGTGCTTTGTATAAAAGGTATAAAAAGTTGTGCTAACAGTAGATATTGTACAATATGCAGGTACCGGTGACCATTGTTTTACATAATGGAATAATGGAAGAGTAATGTTAATTATGTGTAAATAAGATTTAAAGAACCTCTTTGGTAACCTCTTTGGTATATGAATAAATGTGTGCAAAATTTGCTGAAACTCTGTAAGCAAAAAGGGGAGGGATAGTGCAGAATTCATTTTTTTGTTTTGTCGTTATACAATGGATTTGAGGACCAGTAATTTACTCTCAATTGTTTGGTTCTAATTATCTAAAGATTGGAAATTAATGTTCTTACAACCTGCATCAGTTTAATTTATGACTAACTATTCGGGTTTTCGCCAACTAAACTTACATTGATTAGCTGAAGTGCCAGTTAAAATTTAACTTTTTGAGCAGCAATTGTAAGACCTTTTTCATGGCAGATGTAACTAAACTAATCATGAAAACTGATCTTTCTGCAGGAAGAATAATTTGAAATTGCAAAAGAACTTATTTTTTTATGTTTTAAATGAACGCTATTTTTGTTGCAAAAACTGTTTCTGTTGGAAGGAAAAAAGTGCTAAAGATCAACTTTGCTTCATTGCTTTGTTTCAAAAACAGTTATTGAAAGTCCGTATTATTTTGGGCAAATTTTCATTTGCAAATGCAATTTGTGTCAGTGCTGTTTTATTTGGATTTATCATTTATCTCAGAGTCATTTAATCCAATACTGATACAGTTTTAATAAAATAAAATGGTCAGCATTTTCAGTTTATTTAAATTGAACTTAATTTTTAATCGGATTGCTCTTCAAGTTTTCGTGGAATAAATTTCATACGTCAGCAATCGCTGCTTCACATGTTTTCCATTTAACTTGATTTTGTTGTATTTGTAAAGTACCTCGAGAGGGCGATTTAAGATTTTTTTCATCAATATACTGTTAATCTCTTTCTCTCTGAATGTAGTAAAAAATATTAGCCATTGTCGGTGCAAACAAGGGAAGTGTACTCTCTTTCAGTTAGTTTTTTTCAACGTCACCAGCTAGCGGTGTCTATTAAAGTTCTCACAAAAGTCGTTTTTTACGAGCGATATAATTATCACTACCACTTTTCCACGAAATTCTTTCAGCAAAGATGGGTAAACTACCACCGCTAAAGCTGCTAGCAATTTCCGTCTTGATCTGTTTTGGAACATCTTTTCACTTCGGTTATCAATCGCTAATAACAAATCCATCCCAAAAAGTGCTGGTAGCATTCGTCAACCAATCTCATTTTGACCATTATGGATGGCTAATGTCCCATCTTTCTCTTCAGGTAATACTCTTCACCTTTGCTGAAAAACGTTCTTTTTAATTGTCATACACTATACCTTGTGAAAATTAGTCATAAAATTAATAATTTTAAGTCACTGTGGTCAGTAATAATTGCACTAATGGCCGTTGGCGGGATCTGTGGTTCGTTTTCTATTAACGTTATCGCTGCTAAAATTGGCCGAAAAAGAGGTTTGTATGTCTCGATGGGTTTGGACTCTTTAGGAAGTGCTCTCGCAGCTATTTCTTACTATGTGTGATTTTCTTTTAGCAATTTTCTCTTGAATTTATCAGTGTTTAAGTGAAGGTAAACAAAATTAGCGTAAAATCTGGAGGTATAAAGTAAAACTAGTATAATAAACATTCTAAAAAATCATTTTTAGGCAAAGGCTATCTACGGCTTTCTTTAATCTGTTTCCCTTTATTCCCATCAAAAACTTAATTCTCTAAACAAAGGTAAGCATAAGGATCCTAGACGGACCAAAAAAAAATTTTAAGGAATATTTTTAGGCGAACGCGTACGAGTGCTATATTATTTCAAGAGTCGTTGTTGGTTGCGCCGTTACTTTAAATCTTGGCCTTAGTGCACTACTCTTAAATGAGTGCAGGTGTTCTTTGTATAGTATAAAGTTTTAAGTTTTTGATAGATTTTTATGTTTTTTATGACGTTTGCGTCAAATTTAGTCCTAAGGAATGTCGTGGATTTATAAGTATGATGACATGCCAAGCTGCCACTTCTGGCGCTGTAGCTGGTTCAATTGTGGCTATGCCTACTATTCTTGGCACCGAAGAACTGTGGGGTTATCTATATATCGTTGACATACTAATGAATATTCCTGTAGTCCTCATTTTACTCTGTCTTCCAGAAAGTCCTGGGTAGGTTCTTAAAGTTGCAATATCGGTAGTCTTTTTTACACCCTTTTTTGCCTTTTTAGGTATTTGACATTTCATGGAAAAGATAACGAAGCTAAGAAATCGATTGGGTTTTATCACGACTGCGATAGTTTGACTGTGGATAAAGTGATAACTGAAATCAAGGAAAATCTAAAATTGCAGGCAAAATCGATGTCACTACGTGATGTGCTGAGAGATAAGCATGCTCGTAACGGTGTGATGGTTGGCTGCGTTGTATCAGCCGCAATGTCGTTTAGCGGAAGCTCGAGTAATCAAATAACAGTTTGATTCAAGACTTTACCCTTGTTTTTTAGCCTATGTCTCACAAATCGTTCTTCAATTTTAACTGACTTTAGTATTAAAACCGATTTAATAAAGAAGATTTTAACAAAATATTATCTCGTTCCCAAAAAATATTCTCTTTTTTTTAAGCTGTAAATGCATTTGCCGTATCTATTTTGGTAAGCTGCGGTCTATCGCTTCAGGCGGCATCTTTTGGCAACATTGGACTGATGGCAGTTTTAGTAGTTAGTATTTATATGACTTGATTTGGTACCAATATAACTTGATTTTTGTTAGAGTAACATATAGTTATTTATGAATTCCATTCATAACGAAACTAAAGTTGTGTTTTCTAGATATTCTCAATAGCAGCCTCGTTTGCAGTTGATCGCTGCGGGAGAAGGCCATTAGTTCTAATTTCCTGCTTAGGACTAACACTTTTCAACATACTAGTTTTCGTCATGATGTATTGTCATGAAAAATATGGCGTAAGTTTAATTAAAAATTTATGTCTGTTTTTGCTGGCGAATTTTGTGTTTTAAAATTATTGCGGCAAAACATTGGCATTAATTAGGTTTAATCTTACTCAACTGGTAGTTTCAATACTGTTTGCAGTACGCTTGGGTGGGATACACTTTGATAGGTCTAATCGCCATGACAAAGCTATTTTTTGCAATTGGCTTGGGGCCTCAAAGTTTTTTTATTGCTTCTGAAATGGTCGGACAGGCAGCTCGAAGTGTTTCTCAGGGCTGCGCGATGGCTTCTCAAATGATTGCGTAAGTTAATCTTTGTATTTTTTTACTCCTTTTTGCTAGTCTAAGAGTTATGTTATTGTCAACCAAGAAGGAGAAAATTTCATTTTCAACCAAATTTTTTTGACAGAACTGTTTTGGTATTCTAGGAGAACTATTTGTATTGCTGTGTTTTTGGGATTAAAAGAAGCTGTTGGTCAATCATTTGCATTTCTTATTTTATTCGTCGCTCCAATGATATTCTCCATGTTGTATTTATACTTTCGTATGCCGGAAACTAAGAACAGAAATCATAAAGAGGTAAATTATTTTGAAGGCGAATAAGACGAAGAAGTCAAAATGGCAACGTAACGATTGTGTAAATTGGAAACTGCTGATTAAACAGCAAAAATTATTGATTTTGAGACAAGTAAAGATTATTCTTTTCAGTTTACTTCCTTGTATTTTGCTGTTACAATTACAAAAATTTTTACAGGTTATTGAAGCAATGGAGAAGCTGCCATCAATTGCAAACTGTTTTAAGAGCAGAAAACGGCATTCTAAAAACGTTTACAGTGTGTACGCAACTCCGGTTTTAGCTTACGGCACGCTTACTCATAACGAAAAATTCTGAGAAGCCTAAATCTGCAGTATTAGCCGCTTTCCCTTTTGAAAGCTGAAAGAAAAAAAGCAATGTAAAAAAGGAAGCTAACAAATTATACTAGTAGAACTTTTTGTGCATGTCCTAACCGGCCACCATTGCTCTGAAGTAAGTACATTGCTTACTGCACATACAAGCACTGTGATGCATGAAAAGCATTTAGGCTAAACATCAGGGACGCTTGTTGATATCTTCTGAAGAATCTGTTGTATTTTTTTCATTTTAAATGAATAAAGTGTATGTTCCAAGAACTTCAAATGGTTCCTTGTAAGTAATATAATAAGCATTTACACTAAACTTCAGGCTTTTATTACCGGTAAGTGTGAAGCATAGACACTATAGCTTTTCAAGCGCTGATAACAGAATGACCAATAAATTTCTTTGCTTCTGACTTCTACGGTAACAAACTTTTATGGTAGTTTACCAGCAGTTTGGAATTTTAATTTTTTGCTTAATGATAACAAGAAGGCATTTACTATTGGCGTAAAAACTTTGATAAGTAGCTAGGATTCAAGATTAGTGGCAGTCTAATTGGTTTATTATTTAAACACCATTTTGCTCGAAGTTCGATAACAATTCTGAGTGGAGAGATTCAGTGTAAATTTCGAAAGAAAAGTGCTTTTACGCCGAACGCTGCGACAACAGACTTAACCACTGTTTCTATCATATGAGTAAGACTTGAAGACAGCAGTTATAAATGTTACAGAATTCCTCTACTTTAAAAACAACTTTCTCGTCGAAAATTTTAATAAGAACAAAAGCCTCTGGCTTAAAAAACGAAACTGGTTTTAAATACTCGCTTCTCTGATGTTATTTGTTATCAAAAAAAACTGAATTTTACAAAAAATGTTCAGATTAGATGAAGTAAAGCATTTAAATTATTTGGCCATTATTATGTAAAAGTCATACGTTTGAAATGTAATAAAATATATTAACAAATGTTCGCACTGGTTATAAAACCCAAACTCATATTTCTGACATATTTGTTAGGTACAGGTCTAAATGAGCACTAAATGACTATGTAATCGATCGTTATATTTCTGTATCACCAAAAGTGATCGCAAATAAAGTCAGTAATCCGAAGTTTCTGTAATATTTTCATGTTTAATTTATGCATAAGTTGCAGTTTTTTTTCAACACAGCACTGATACTGATGCTGCAGAAAAACTACAGTGGCTGTACAGTTTAACATGCTAAAACAGCTTGAAACAAGGCAAAACAAAGATAAACTATAAGATAAAAGACAGTAGTAAAGTAGCAAAAAACGTGGAATGTCGACCTTGCTGGAAGATTTTTAAAAAATTTATATTAGCCAACTATTCCTGAAATCAAGCCGATTCAGTAGCACTGAAAAAGTTAACTTATCAAATATTCTGCTTAAATATGAGCAGTTTTTGTCTCTCTGCTGTATTTCGCTAAAACTGGACAGCTTAAATAGTGAAGCAATTTTTATAGAAGAAAAGCTAACAGCGACGTATTAATATCGACAAAATTACCATTTTTTTTTGGCTTTGCTATTAGTCAAAACCTTAAAGTTTAGTGGTATATCAAAAGCTGATATTGAAAAAAATAATGGAAAAATTTCTAGACAATGCTGTTTCAAACATTGTGCTATCATTTTCTCTAGTACAAACAGCGAAATTTCTTGTTGGAGTACGTACGTGTCTTCACTATTAAGACTTTAATTTGATGTTATGCCGTTTGTAACCGAAAAATCTGACTGTAATTTCTTCAAAATAATTCTCTTGCAAAGTGCTTTCTTTCCTATAACGTCAAAAATGGATGGCAATGAAACAGTATAATAATCGGTAGCAGTTTTAATAGAATGAACACCAAGAAAGAATAAAGATTCTTCCTTCTCGATCAAAAGAAGCTGTTTTTTAGTTACAAATGTCCTTATTCAATTTGTATACTAGGGCACTTTATTCACTGATTCTCACCGTTCTGCTTGTTAGTACAAAAATGTTTTAAAGATCTGAATAACTTTACGAAAGCTGTCGTTTTATAGAAGTGAGAAACTGTTTGACTTCCCAGTTCCATTACTTTAAAAGTAGCTTTATTTAGCTATGATACTCTTACTAAGAGAAATAACGCGTGTGTTATTAAATCGATATTGAGTGCTTCGGAAAACGGATTACACTTTACAACTTTACAGAATAAAGTGTCTCTGCTGCTGAACATCACTCCACAATATGTGAATTCAGCATCTCTCACTGAGCAGTTGAAAAGTGCCTGTTTTGATTCTATTTTTTACTGTTTCTAGAGATGCTTGAAAAGGCTTTAATCATTTTATTTTAGCAGAATCTTATTATTACGTTTCCTTTAGGTTCCCTAGGTCCTTTATGAATTCATCTGTTTTTCCTAATACTTATCAGATTCTTCAGTAGATTTTGTGAAACTATAATCGTATCAATGAAAAATTATTACTTTTTCAGAGGAGATTTTTGAAAAGTTGGAGTTGCGTTAGTAACACTTTGAAATTGCTTTCAAAACTCAGATCTAATAAAATCTATTTGAGCTTTAAGAGTATAATCGAAACTAATTGTGTACGCTTATTTGGAATTTTTCAATGCAGGGTCAATTTTTGCCATGAAAGTAACAATAAAAGCTGAAGTAAAATCCTATATTATTTCGATGGCATAGTGTAGATATTTAAGATGGGTGAGTTGCCATCAATAAAATTAATAGCGGCTGCTATTCTTATCTGCCTCGGAGGAGCTTTTCATTACGGTTTTCACGCTCTGGTAACAAACCCATCTCAAAAAGTTCTAGTCGCTTTTGTTAACGAGTCCCACACAAATCGCTATGGATGGCAGATGTCGCAACTTTCTCTTCAAGTAACATCTTACAGATTCTCTAATAACGTTTGTCTGCTGTTCACTAACAGATATGCATTCAAAATATTTTGTTATTTTTGCATTAACTTATTTTAAGTCACTTTGGTCAGTCACAGCCGCATTGATGCTCTTTGGAGGTATTTTTGGTTCGTTGTCGATCAACTTTTTTGGTAACAAAGTCGGCCGAAAAGCTGGTCTGTACGTGTCATTGGGTTTGACTTTCTTGGGAAGCGCTTTTGCAGTGATTGCGTATTATGTGCGGCTTTATTTTGATTAGTTCTTATTATATATTCAAAAGCTATACAGTGACAATAAGGATTATATTAGGAGGAAGAGTTTAAGCGATAATTAAAGACAGTATAGAACGACTTGTACAAAACTTTTCAGACGAACATATACGAGTGCTTCATTGTATCAAGGGCTGTTATCGGTTTTGCTGCAAGTTTAAGCCTTGGCTTTAGTGCTCTACTTTTAAATGAGAGCAGGCATTTTTAATACCATTCTTCTCATTTTTAGACTTTCAACAGTTTTTATAATTAAAATCATACTGGTCTTATGCTTACGTTGAATTTAGTCCTAAAGAATGCCGTGGATTTATAAGCATGGCAACGTCTGAAGTTGCAACGATTGGTGCTGTTATTGCTTCAGTCCTAGGTATGCCTACAGTTCTTGGCACCAAGGAACTGTGGAGCTACCTTTATGTAGTAGACATACTTCTGCTTATTCCTGTAGTTCTTATTCTGATATGTCTACCAGAAAGTCCTGGGTAAATAATACAGTTTTACTAGTACAAGTAAATTTGTCTTTCATTATTCGGATGTCTCTTTTTCTCAGATATTTGGAGATGCTTGGAAAAGAAAATGAAGCTAGAAAATCAATTCGATTTTACCATAGTTGCGACGCTTTGACAGTAGACAAAGTGATAAATGAGATTAAGTTGAACCTGAAATTGCAAGCAAAGTCAATGCCAATTATGGACATTCTGAAAGATGAAAAAACCCGTACCGGTATTATAACTGGATGTGTCATATCAGCAGCAACGTC
This sequence comes from Enterobius vermicularis, assembly GCA_900576705.1. Lineage (NCBI taxonomy): Eukaryota > Metazoa > Nematoda > Chromadorea > Rhabditida > Oxyuridae > Enterobius > Enterobius vermicularis. The sequence goes on along the minus strand of UXUI01007271.1, from coordinate 19,140 downwards.
TTTCAGTGGGAATCCAAGTAATTGATCTGTTGTTCAATTTCAAAATTCATTCTGTTTTTTAATTTATAGCAACTTGTAACTACTATCTGTTTTCACAATTTTTAATTACTAAAAAGATCATTTTTAAAGATAAAAAAGAAATCATTTGCTTTAAAAGCATTAATGTTCAGCTATCGACTCGTTCGCTGTATCTATTATGGTAAGTTGCGGCTTTGGCGAACAAGATGGAGCTTATGGAAGTCTTGGACTTATTGTACTTACGCTAGTTTGTTTTTCTGTTACATGATTGGCAACTTGCTAAAGTATCAGTTCAAAGTTTTTAACAAATTTATTTATAGCAGAATTTGCAGTTATATTTTACAGATATTGTTAGTAATACTTTCATTCGTGATAGATCATTTTGGAAGAAGACCCCTAATTTTGATCTCCTGCGTAGGAGCGATAGTTTGCAACATACTTATATTTATTATAATGTATTGCCATGAAATATATAAGGTTAAGTCTATCTATTTTCAGTGCTCACCTCCTGTCACCTCGCATCTCCTCTTACATATATTATAGTAAAATATTTAAGCTTGTACATTACATAATTTTAATTACGTATTAGACGGTAAAGTTGACACTATTTTTAGTATAATTGGTTGGGATACATTTTGCTGGTTATGTTAGCACTGACAAAATTGTTTATTGCAAGTGGCGTGGGTGCTTTATGCTATTTTGTTGCTTCTGAAGTAGTCGGACAGACAGCCCGAAGCTTTTCTCAAGCTTGTTCAATGGTCTCACTAATGACTTCGTTAGTTTGCTGCGACATTTAGTTTTCGCTGCAACTTGCCGTACATTATATAAAGCAAGGAAATTTTTATTTTATTCGGGTTTCTGTACACTGTCTTCCTGAACGTTTTAGGGGGACAATATGCGTTGCTGCTTTTTTGGCACTGAAAGAAGTCGTTGGTCAATCATTTGCATATTTGATTCTGTTCGTCGCTCCAATGGTATTCTTCACGTTATACCTGTATTTTAATATGCCAGAAACAAAAAATAGGAACTATAAAGAAGTGAATTTTTTTAGGTTTATAGACAAATATATTTGTGTTTACAGTAAAATGAGAATTACTTTTATTACTGCTAGTTTTAGCATTGTTGTGCATTCATCAAAATACTAGACTTATATTCTTTTTATTATTGCTACTAATTTCATCAATGCATGTTTCTTTAATGCTCAGTACAGGCAGTTACAAAGATTTTTGCAGGTTATTGAGGAAATGGAAAAGCTACCGTCATTCAAAAAGTGTTTTAGAAGGAGACAACAGAATTTTAGCAAAGTGTACAAAATTTCAGTTTCACGCTGTGATACATTTACCTACGATGAAAAATTTTGAGTGCTTGAGAATCTGTGCAGTTGAGGTAACCTTCTTCTGAAGACTGACAAGTTAGTTAACGGACATTATAAAATAGTTCACTTCTTGAAGTTACAGAACTTTATGAATGTAACACGACAAATCCTTGTTGTTTTCTTTCCGCTTTGAAAACGTTGAACTGTTGACTGCATTGGGTCATTCTAAAAGACGTTAAAAGTTGCCGAGACCAGGAAGACTACGTTTCATGCTATGTAAAGTGTTTTTCTTTCACTAGGTGAAAATAAATTATTTGTTCATAGCATAATGAGTACATCCATGTGTACGTAAGGTTAATGCAGTACATACTCTACAAAAAAAATTCTTTATTTCTCTTGGCCATGGCTTTTGTTTAGTTATTTCATTTGAATACATCACTGCTGAAAATTGCAACGTGTACTTTTCTTTAAGAACCTCAACTGTGAAATGAACGTTAGTAGTGGTAACATTTATTACCTTTTAAAACAGTCTACAGTATTAAAGATCTAACATTAAAACAATTTTTTTCACCAATCCTTCTGCTTTTATAAAAGAGCGTTCCAAATTAGCGTTAGTGTGGAAAACTAACTTTTTGCAACTGGTTTTCTGTCTGCGAAGGTTTAGTTTCAATTTGCAGCTGTTTTTAAACAACATTATTGAATAATCACGCTTTTCTACCAACTGATAAACTGTGAACTTTTCTACTGCTACTAAACCAAATGTAACAGGAAAACGGCTTAAACTTGGCAATTTTGCTGAATAAATTTTGTTTGTGAAAAAAAGATCATTTCACATCATTCAGCCTGAGTCTGCTATTGAAAATTTCCGCGTGCTTTGTACAGCCCAAAACGCCACTGCTTCTGCGATCTTCTCAACGAAGCTTGCTGTAACTTGGCTGCAAGAGTATTTTAAGAGCACTAATTGCACTTTGTTAACTGTTGCTCAATCTGAGACCAGTAGCAACCCAGATACAACAATCATGGATTTTGCTACTCTACCCAATCAAATTTTCTTGTTTACTTGGAAAGTGAGCGCTTCCACAGTTACTAAATTGCACCGGACGTCAAAAATTATCGCACTTTGGCGGTTGGCGGAATAAATTATACGTGACTCTTTGCATTATCGTAACTTGTCTAGTACTTGTTTAGTTTCTAGACCATACTGCGAAAAACTAGTCGAGTTTCTCCCTATACTAAACGTTTGGTTTTCCTTCAACGTCGTCAAAGAAAACTTTGTACTTTCTCATTCGTTTAACTTATGTTTAGTAAATTTTTGTTTGAATTTTCTGGCATTTTTTACTGATAGATCATTGCTATTAGCTGTGCAATTAATACTGACAGGCAAGATACCATCATTAAAATTAACGCCAGTTCCTCTTCTTATCTGTTTTGAAAAAACGTTCAACTTTGGTCTTCTGCCGCCAAAAATAAAATAGACCAAAAACAAGTAATAGAATTCATCTACAGTACTCAAAATAATTACTGTGAAAGCAAATGTTTTAGTCTTCGTTTCAGATTACATCTGTTATTTCTTATAATTTCAGGGATGTATGGTTTACTGCTATGTACTTTCTGACCAAATGTCAACTAGCAATTTTAAATTGCTGTGGTCAGTCAAAGCTACGTTATAGAGTTTTGGCTAGATTATTTGCATGGTCTTAATCAAGGTCATTGGTGACCAAACTAAGTGAAACTGAGTTTTGTATCCCAAAATCGACTCGGATGTCCAGATGTTCACTTCCTACTATTTCTTGCGCTCTACTTCAAAATCTTCTTACTGCACTCTCAGCAATTAAATTAGAAAAAAAAATTTATGCGGACTTACACTGGCAGATGAGTTTAATACACATTTCTCAGGAGCAAGTATGAAAGTGTCATATTATCTCGAGACCTTTTATCAGCCTTCCTATTATCCTGATTTTTGGCATCGCTGCTTTACTTCTGGAACAAGTTAAACATTTTTAGGTAATGAGATTTAAGCTTTCAAATTTGTTGTAATTCTGACTTTTAATGCTCTTCTAAAGGTTGTGCCACTGTTATTTCGAACAGAAAAGTGAAGGTACTTCAATGATTTATTTTAACTTTAATGGCTATAACCAAGTTTATTAACTATGAATCAACCGGTCAGGAAACGTCATACAGCAGAGATAGAATTATAGCTGTCATGCCATTCAGATTCTTGTCTAGTTGGTTTAATACTTCCTGCAGCACTTTTATACGTTATTACTTGCTGGAAGTTTCTACTCTTAGTTTATAAACTTTGCAGTTCTGATGTTTTCCAGAATAAATGCTTGTAATAAACATTTAATTTAACTATCTAGTTTGTGACTAGCAACTCTAAAAAGATTTTTTTATGCAAATTATTTGAGCAAAACATAGAATTGTCAAGCTTGGCTGCTACTTTACAGTCATCGAGCTGTTGATTACAAGGATTCCTGCAATGACTGTTTTGTTGATCACGTGATGGTCTGTAGACTTACTACCGTCTTTGATGTGTGAGTAAAATACTTTTTTAAAAATGTAATAATGGTACCAAAGTTTTTTTTCATAATCTTTTTGGTCTTTTTTTTGTAGTTGCAGGAAGACTTGACAAGTAGCTCGGTATTTTTCTTCAGGATCTGCACTGAGTATCTGAACGACTACGCAAATAATATTTGAAATTTTAGCTTCACTATCAAGTTTAGAAGTGTTTTTACATAAAACAAGAAATTTTTCTGAGTTGTCTCAGAGCGACCACTTATTCTGTGACTTCATTCTACGTCACAGGTGGTTACCAGCCAGTCATATAAACCCTTGGCTTTCTGCTTTTTTTGCGTTAACCTATTGCTTGCTGTTTTCATATTCTAGTGCAAAATACAAAAACCACCAAGAAATTAATTTTCTTCAAAAGAAAGTATGTCGTTGTTGCGTTTGAGAAACAGTAAACCGTTATTAGCATGCTTTAATTTGGTTGCGCTGAGTACTATCCCAAAGAATAAATTGTTTACATATTTATTAATTGTTTTTTACTTTACTCTCTCAATATTCTTCCCTACAACAACCGCCAGGATGTTTGCAGGTAACTGAAGCAACTGAAAAACCTTTGGTTATGCGACGTTCTGTGGTCAAAAAACGGCGTTAAACTAAAGTATGCTCAGCTTTAATTTTATGAGGTGATAAACAAAGCTGTTAGAGTGTGAAGGAAAATACAGAAGGACATCTAAAATTTTTGAAGCTATACTTATAAAAATTTAAACTTGTATTGTGAAACAAACGTTTAGTGCTCTGACAGAACTGCATCGCTAACTATTCTGGTATAAATTGCAAAATCTCAAACGAATACACTAAGTAGGATTACAAGAACAGGATGGTCAGGAGGAAGATTCTTCTCCAAGTACTGACCAAATGTTAAAAAAATAAGTTGGCTTTAGGCAATAATTATTAAATTTTTTGATTAATTGAAGACACTACTTTTTTGATTACCTGATTTGCATTTGCTGTAAGAGAAAGTTTGCTTTTTTTCTCTATCATGAATGTTATGACAGTATCGATTTTATTACTAAACGTTTTCCAACAAATATCACTTCACCTACTAAAACCACTTAAACTTTAGTTGAGTAGTGTTTAAAAGTACGCTAGGATTCCTAAGTCGTCACTGATTCAAATAACCTGTGGGCGTCCTTCTCAATTTGGAATCGTGATTTTTTTTTAGAAATAGTTTTAATCTTTTTGGTGTAAAGTAATGCATGGATTTCATTTAACGCTGAATGATAGGCAAATACGAGATACTTCTGTAGCTCTTCGGTCAGAGTTTTCAGTGCTCTCCTTTGTTTGAAAATAAAGTGCAGGTTTCCAAATGTGACCTGAGATTGACAAAACTCGGATGAAATAATGGTAAATGATGAGTCTTTTATACTCATATTTTTTTTTCTAGAACGTAGTTTTCAACGCATCAACTAAATTACTTTCTGTAGCGAAAAGAACTGTTCTTCCACTCAGTTTGCTCTTGCAAACAGATGCTTAAATCAGATTCACTGCAGAAGAGTATCTATTTTCAAATGTTTTTTTGTATAACAGCTTTATTTTAATCATTTTGCCTTTTCTTTAATCGGGAAAATGGAAATGTATCATTGTTATTGGAACATACTCTCTAGCAGAACCCAATAGAAGTTTTTTTAGAAGCGTCAGAAGTTTTTTTGTAGAAGAAACCAGTGTATGTTATTCAAATTCAACTCGTTCAACTCAGATTCAGCAAGAAACTTGGGAAGCGGAAAACGACTTGGTCGTTGTTGAGAAGCTTAGAAGGACCTAAGGAGAAATAACTGCTAGTTAGGAAATTACTGTTATTAACTGATACAAACCAAGCTGGTTACCCTAAAAATAATAACAAAATCTTGGAAATTATTTTGAAACACTTTTGGCTGTATCTCCGCATCAAAGAAATGCCCAAAGTCTTAACACACATTTTTTCAACCAACATTTTTCTCTATCATTTTCAAAGTTCCCCAAATTAACCCAATTTTTCAA
>UXUI01007270.1:19378-37210 GCA_900576705.1 Enterobius vermicularis | reverse complement strand
TTTTTTTTTTTTTTTTTTTTTTTTTTTTTTTTTGGTCAATGATATCTTCTGTACACATGTTCTGTTGCGAATACCGATGATTGAGACGTAATTTCTAAAGTTGTCTAAATGTGCTCAAAAATTTAGGAGGAGCAAAGGTGAGATTTTTATGAATCTAAGTTTTCGAGCTTAACATCCAACTTTATTACGAGAATATTATTGCTAATACACAAGTTACCTTACTGTCAACACAGCTGTGTCTGGACTCTGGACTTTGAAGTTTGAAGACTATTTAAACAAAAGATTTTTTTTTCTCAATTACTGTAGTGCTTATTATGGTACTTTTACAACTACTTGGACCCCGTATCGCTTTGGTTGTTCTTCCTCTATGATACCCGTCGACTTTGGTGACCAGGATTTTTTGTATGAGTGCCGGGAAAAAGTTGCACAGGTCTTTTCCAACATAGTGTAAAGTGATGCTCATTGTGTGTCTTACTGAAATTACTGTCAGGGGGACTTTCAACAGAATAAGTTTTCGATAAATTTGAATATTAAACGACTTGCTATACTTTTATTTGGTTAACTTTGCCCATTTGAGGGCGTCGCTCTCTGAATGACGGTGCCAGCTGATCACGAAGCTGTCCTCAACAGCGATTCCTAAAACGGTGCCAGTTTGATGTTTATCTCACCTTTCATTATTTAAGGAGTTTTACTAAGACTTGTTCCCCAATATGGACCTCCAAGTACAGCAAATCAAAATACTTTAATTTTTGTTACCCTTATTTCGCACACTTGGCCCGAAAACTTGGGTGTAAATAACAGTGTAGCAGTAAGGTTGCTCCATGTTCAGGTTCTGTTTCAAAATCTTTATTATTAGTTCCTGGGGGAGTGAAGGTGTTCGTACTTTAACGACTCTTTGTTTTAGGTGCATACATTAACAAGTAGATGTTGGGATATGTGTTTTACGGACTACAGGCCACCAAGTAAATTAGACGGAAAGACACAAACCTGCCTGAGCAATTGCGTCAATCGAATGATTGATGCGAGCAATTTTATGGTAGAACATTTGCAGAAACTGGAAACTGGCGCTAGCAGAATTTCATAACTAATGATGGTAGCACTTAGGTACATTTATCACGATACACTTACATCTTTTTACTTTTCATCTCGTTAGCTTGGAAAGCTAAATGCTGCTGGGGATAAATCTGGTGAAGTGGCAGTTACCTGTATTATACAGTTCTTCTTTATGAAAAACAATTTTTTAGCAAAGTGGGCTTGACAAATTTTTAATCCGAATTTGTAATGAAGTTACTCGTTTTTTTATGGAGTAACTTCTCTTACTTTTTAGGGCTCATGAATTGTTTTTTGTTGCTTTATTTTATTTTTAAAGGTCTGTTTTTGATGTAGGAGGCTGTTACTGAGGTTCCGAACGTGAAGCCCGTTTTAGGAAATGGTTTTTAATTTTGCTCATTTCAGGTACTTGGAACCTAGAGCCGGAGGTAGCCTGTAGATTATTTATATTTGTATCTGAGAAATGCATTGCATTTCACTTATTGTTGTTTGTTGTCCAATTAAATGAACTTGTATTTTGTTCTGTTACGTGCAAATAAATTATTCATGTTTTTAAAAATTATATTATCAACTTGTCGCAAACTTAGAGAAGAACATACTCGGTGCCAAAAACTACGACAAAGAGGTTGTTGTGAATTGGCCCCTCCTGTTACGCTCAAAAGTTGATTTGCAAAAGAATTAAAAAGTAATATAAAAGGCATAGCTTAGTGACAACTGAGTAAAGTCCAGTCTCTTTGCACCTTCGTAGGGAGTACTTGTGGGCCACTATAAGTGCTACTGTGTCGCTAGATGCAGGGTGCGTTCTAGGACAGCACTCGCCATGTCGCCATTCTACTGACAAGAGTAAGTTACTTACATTCGTCGGGGAGACAGCTCGTTGGTAATTAGGTAATAAATGTGTTTCTTGCGAGGATCAAGAATAACAGTCAGGTGCCCCAATCTTTTCTGGTCGTAATCAGACAAAACAGTGAAACAATTGTTCTGACCTGGCTCGGTCTGCAAGCAACATATTTAGTAAGCGGCTGCCCCAGCGCCACTATTTCGTGAAGACCCATTAATTTTCAAGATTCTGTAGAACTTTGAAGACAAAGTGTTTCCACACTGAGACCTTATCGTCTGAACTAAGTTTTTCTGAACTTCCAAATATGGGTTTAAAAGTAAGCGACCTGATACTAATATTTCGTACCTCCGGACCCTTTACAAAGAAATAAATTGGAAGGAAATTGATTGTCGTTTGCGTAATATGGGCTGCGAACTATTTATGTATCATAATATGACATCTGAGCACCATCGCTACTAGGCGAAGAAGCAGTAGACGAGCACCTGAGATTACTTGATTAGCTGGTCAGCACAGAACGACTTCAGGATCAGAACCTTACCGGTTCCAAATTCTCTTCAGCGTTATTTTCTTTTCCTGTTGGTTACAAACGTCGGTTAATGTTTCAAGCCTGTCCCGACCCTTTGTTCGTCGTTGACGCCAACTTTGCTTGTAAATTTGTTCTGATATCCCTTTTGTTGAGCTTTTCTTCATCGGTTGAAATAGACGTATAACATGAATTGAATCATCAAATTCAGCCTTGTACAGACAGAACTTACTTTTTACGAGCGCCCATGTGTCACAGTTCTAGCCGCTTTAGACAACAAGACGGACTTACACCCGCAAAAACACGGAAGTAATCTAATGTTTTTTGTGGCTTGACCCCGCACCATATGGGAGGAATTACTTAACCGCCTCAAACCCTTATTCCACGCAAAAACCGCCTAGTACACGCAACTAGAAACTACCACCGCCCTCCCACTTCAAGACTCACACCTGGGCCCGCTACTGCGATAGTGACCCCGGATAATGCTACCAGTAGTACGCTGCATACATGCCAATCGTCCCGCTAACAACGGCCGGCTATAGCGCAACTGCGTGTTCTTAAAAGGCGCGAAACTTTCAAATTCAAACGTTTGAGACGTTTTAAGAGTAGACAGATAAACTGTTGCGCTTTGGACGTTTGGTCGAGATTTTTATGTCTTTGGGGGACAGATGTTGTAATCGATAAACTTAACATGAGCAGGAGTCACTTTGTGACGTTGTTTGTGAATTAGATGTTTGACAGAAACGTTAGTTTGATTTCAATATTTGTAATTTGCAGGTGGTACTAACTTGCAAACAGATTTGGTTGGCTTTCTTGCGGAAATGGATGTTAACATCTGCAAGTACTGCCAGATTGCTGCTGAGGCAGTTGCGTAAGTTTTTAGTTTTTTAAAAGGGACAGATGGTTTAATTTTCTAAAACTTGTAAATTTAGGAAACAAAATCGTAGCCTGCAGTTGGACTATGCTATTCAGTAAGTTACTGCTTTTTTTTTTTTTGTTTCATATATGATTTATAAAGAGTGTTCATAGAAGAGATATGTAGTAATCCCGATTTTATAGACATCTTGATTGGTTGGAGACGTACAGTAAAGATACGAGTGCAGTACGTTCTTTAGGAGCCAATATCATATCGTCATTTGCGAAATACCCAGATAGTCCCTTTTTCAATGATGAGCGTATTCTTCGAGTGTGTTTGACAGTTGTGAGTGATGTTGACTATCTTTTCAAGTTTGTAACTAACTCTCTGTTCGGTCTTCAATCGAATTTACATTTTCAAGGGCCGATTGAGTAGACACGTCGGACTGAAAGGTGTTATGAAACAAATCAGTGATCGTGGCCAATTTGCTCAAATGTCACAGTTTTATATACGGTGGGCAGAGGTTGGACGGAATCGCTTTTTACCAGTCATTTTCGTTTCCCCCGGAAGTGTTTCATACATTGAAAGTGAATATTTCTAGATTTTTGCAACTGAAAAGAGCAGAAGTGAATTTGAAAATATCTACCACTTGGCCATTGAACGAAAAGCAGAACCGTTGGAGACACTTGAACAAGCATTCAGGTTGCACAAATTACTTTTTTTCACTTTAGCAAGAACTTAAAAAGTCATTGATAGCTTTCACAACACTTCTTTAGACAAATGAGACTGAAACATTTTGGTACCGTAGGCGAAGTGGCTGATGAAAACACGCAAATGTTATTCGCTCCAAATATTCGGTCGAAGCGCATGCAAGGCCTGATATCTTTTAAGAGTCTTATTTGGTTTATTTAGCCGATTTGCTCTTTTATTCCGTTGCGTTAACACGAGCTAAACAGAAAATTTTCAGAAAATAAAGAAAATGTTAATGTACAGCCGTCGTTCGCGCTTGGCGGCACTTCGTTTACTCAAAATTTTTACTCAAAAGCTATGCAAGATTTTTCAAACACTTTACCAGTTGCTCCTCCTCGGACAAATGGTTATTACTTCTTGTATCTCGTTTTGAAATTCTTTTTATAAATTTTTTGTCTTTACGCTCTGATTCATGTAGTTGCAGTACAAGAATGTTCCAAAGTTGAGATGGAAGAGGATGCAACACTAACGACTGGAAATCCCGGTGCTAAAAACTTTCAAGTCTATGTAGATGAGGGCATGGATGTTGATCAAGGGATTGAAGATAGTGTGAAACAACCCCAAGTTATCACTAGCGAATCTACTGCACCTGACAGTCAGCAGAAACAGGGGTTTGCCGCTGATTTTGCACTTTGAAGTGAATATATTGTAGCTGAAGCCCATGTGTAGCCAACTTTAGTATCCTGTTGTACAATTAATTGTTCAAATAACATTAGAATGGATCTTTGTGGAATCAGCGGTTCTTTCCACTTTGATGTTTTTAAAAATTGTTATTTTTAGCTTTAAGGAGCTCACGCAAAGTAAAGGTGGCGATACTGTCAAGGGAAGTAGTGGTGATCGTACTGTATTTAAAAAGGTGTCTATTTTCTTTCTTTACCGTGTTTGTCGTATTGTTCTTTCCAAAAATCTAACTTTTAAAGTAGTTCTTCGCAGTCATTTAACTTGATTCTGCTTTCCAATTTCCCCTACAGTCGGACAGTGGTAATAATCTCGCGCGCCCATTATGCTCCAGCACAACGGTTTCAAAACTTGGTGCTAATGGTTCATTAAAACCTAAGATAGGTAGTGCTCATCCTGTAGGAAGTAGTCAGGGTATGACTCTTTTTTCCCTTTGCAAGGTTTTGCTCAGTTTAGTATGATATTATTTTATGGCTGAAGTGAGTGAATTGATTTTGAGGAGTTTCGCAGTTCATAGCCATCAAAGGTAGTTATTATACTAATTGTTATGAAACGTTGGTCGAAGTAAATTTTAGAAAGCTGCTTTCTTGATAACGGTGATGATGTGGTAGCCGGAAGTTACGTCTTTCAAGGCAGGGCGGGGATTGCTGCTTCGACTCCTGCAAATCCTTTGGCTCCTACTATAGAGGAGCACATGCACGGTAAGCAGTGTTGAAGTCGCTTTATGTACAGTATTTTTAAGAATTTGTAAAAGGAGATGATGGAGTTGGCTGCGTATTAGATGCATGTGGATTTAATTTTTTGCAGATTTTTCACTTCAGCAGGACTGCGCTAACTACCTTGACGTTATATTTCCAGCTAATAGGAAGAGTGGGGTTTCTGGTCAAATGACTGCATTTGAACAAATGCAACTTGTAATCTCACATCATTTTTGAGTGCTGTAAAATTGTTTTTGTGTTGATATTCAGTTTAGAACACTCAGAGTGAATTGTGGTTTTGAAGTTGCTTATTCTGTTAGGCTAAGAACGGGCTGCCTGCTACAACGGAGGTTAAGCCTGATTCTACAGCTACGAATGCGAAGCAGCCTTTAGGAGGCAGTTTGCTGAGTGCGGTTGGCGGACTAACGATTTCTGGTGAGCCTGAGGCTGAGGAGCCGACTGGACGGGGTTTGAAGTAGTATTCACAATATTTTTGATGTTTGGAGTTATGGAATTATGAATTTGGATTTAAGGCAAGGCGAACTAAGAACTTTTTTATAATTTTTCTTGTGGTTTAGATCTTTAATACAGTCTGATGTAAACCCATGGAGCGACAAAATGAGGCAGAAAATAATGATGTCACACCAGGTGTATCCAACGTATTTGCACGATTGTACTGTGAGTATATGCAGTTTGCAAATTTTAAATAATTATAATTCCGAGTTTTTCGGAAAAGTAATGCGTGTAACAGGTGAGAAGTTATAAACTGTTATTTATAAAGTAAGTTTTTACTGTGTCTCACCGTTTTGTTGAAAATAATCCATTTAAAAGGATAGAATTTATTTAAAAGATGGCTTACTTCGATTTTATGCGTCTTAGTCCGGACTGTTAATTCTGTTCATTGTTTCTTCAAATCCCATTTTGAAATTTTATATTATGCTGATCTTTTAGTCTCGTATGAAGCGTCTGTCGCCGGGAACATCTGCAATGTTTGAGGGAGAACAGTTTGATGTGTTAGAATTGATCGGTGAAGGTGGTTTTGCAAAAGTGTTCAGGTGCAACTCTGAAGACGGCAGTACTTATGCTGTTAAGGTAATTCATGCTTTCTTTAATTTTCAAGTTTGTTTTACAGGTCTGCAGTTTATAACTCTTCTGCCATTTTACATCCAATTTCTTGAAATTTTTACGTATAATAGCATAAACGTATATGCTGCAGTTGGCTTTCCTTAGGTTGAAAGTCCTTCTTGTCGTTGGGAGGTGTATGTATGTGAATTGCTTCGACTTCGGTTACCGCAATGGATGTTGTCTGGAGTTATGACAGTGCATGACGCATATGTTTACCCAAACATGAGTGCAATCGTTTATGAGTATCATGCCTTTGGAAACCTTTTGGTAGCTAGGTTTTTTCAACTTTTACTTTGTTTTATTTGGAGTATTTTACATCAACTGCTATATAAGCTTCTTTGAGGATCTCGCAAATTCGTTAAATTCTATCAAGTCTACGTCGTCGGGTCTTTTGTGCGTATATTTAAGTTGGGAGATAGCTCGCATAGTACGAGAAGTTCACAGAGCCCAAATTATCCATGCTGATCTTAAGCCAGATAATTTTATGGTTTTGCGAAAGTAATTTTTTTTTGTCTTTCGGATTACCAGTTGCATCACTGCTGAACATTTAAACTTGTTTCAGCGCAGTGGTTGCTTCATTTGTTGGGCATTCCTTGTTGATTTATGAGCAAGTTGGTGAGCCAGGTTTCGTCGTTGTTCGGAGGGTACTTGCTGTTTCACTTTTTTCTTTTTAGATTGAGTGAGAATTCAACTATCGATGAGTTGCTTGATGAAAGAAGTTTTACCATTAAATTGATTGATTGGGGCAGGGCGATCGATATGTCTGCTTTAAAAGGTCAAACTTTTACTGGCAGGGCTGGGACGGAATGTTTTGACTGCTTTGAGATGATGGTAAAATCCCTAGTTTACGTATTTCTTTCTCGTTTATTTTCGTTCTACTTTCTCTTTCGTATAATATGTTTTTTGTAGGATGGGCGTCCATGGACTTATCAGATTGATTTCTTCGGCTTTATTGCTACTATGCATGTTCTTCTTTTTGGGTCTTACATGAAAACAATGAGAAATGAAGAGACTAGGAAATATTCTATGCTTTCTGTAATTAGGAGGTAAGTTCCCCATTGAAAAAGAAAACCCACTTTATTTTGTAAAATTGTGCTTTATTTTCAGAAGGTGTAGCCAACGTGACGTTTTGCAAGATGTATTTCAAATGTGCATGAACATTGAAGATTGTGACCATATGCCAGATTGGACTACTATTATCAATGGATTCGCTGAAAGCATTAGGTATCAGAAAGTTTTTTTGCCTATCGAGTTTTGATATCTGTTTGTTTTGAGGTTGTTGGGGAATTGCCGTAAATTTTTTCATTTTACCTTTCTTGGGGAGTTTTGTATTGTTCGTTTCTTTTTAATGAATTATTTAGATATGCACTAAATAATAACCGGATGGAGTGGAAAATCTGCGCTCGGGAGTTCAATGAAGCAGTCAGTAGAAGATGTTTGAAGAAATAATTGATCTTTTTGTTTAATAAGTAGTGAAATTCGTAACTTGTACTTAAATGCTTCTTTTTACATATCTGAAACAGGAACTAAAACCACGGTCAAAACAAATACTTTTATTTTCTAAAACGGTAACTTAATTATGGATTAGGGTATTTGTTTTGGCAATGGTTTGAATTAAGGGTTAAAATTTGTTTGTAAGTTTGTTAGAAAGTCACCTTTTTTTGGCGCAGGTCGCCGACTTCTGTTTTCGTTATCAAAGCGACTTCAACATTTGCTTCTGTTAATTGGCGATTTTAAAGTTTAGTGCTTTTCAATTGCTGTTTTAAGTTTTCACTGTCTCATTTATATGGCCAAGCAGCCTCGTTCCATCTACAAATATAGGCATCGCGCATTTTCCCAATAATGTAAATTAGTATTCCGGCACTATTTGGAGCCTGCTCTTTGGTTTGATGCAGAGATCTTGTACAGGGACGGGGTGTTTCTGATCATCTTTTTTTTTTTTCCTTAGGGACCGTGAAAGCGGTAGAACTAAGCTAACTTTTTGTCGCGGCTTTGCAGTCGTTAGGACAAGGAACGTTTATCATTTGTGGTAGAGCGTTCAAATTCTTTGGAGTTTTGCCGTACTTGATGTTATTCTTGATTTCAGAACCAGTGGGGTGGCGCCTCCGAAGAGAGAAGTGCCGGAACAGGTTGCTGCATTGCAGTTCTTGAATTTGCCTTTCTGTTCTTTTAGCAATTTAACGGTGTATTTTCATCTCAATGTAAATTTCTCACCAAAGTACAGAGGTAAATCCCGTACCAAATGTCTTTGAAAAAAGAAAGCAGGTTTGGGGTTTTTTGGGTCTTGCTGTAGGGGGAACATTAAATTCATGCGGTAATGAGACATTAAAGGAATATAGTATGTATAGGAAGTAAAGGAAACTTTTGTAAAACTTCTTGAAAGTCTTTAATTCACCACAGGGTAATTGATATAGGAGGTAAATTCTTGGTTATCTAAACAGTAACTGACCAGAAGTATGCAGGGGAGATGTTTAGGAGAATTGCGTATTTGTTGAAAACTCTGGGTTTCTAAACAGCACTGTAACATTCACTAAAATTATTGAGGAACGGTTGGATGTCTTACAAGCACATACTCAACTCAGGAAGCTTGTAGACGCGAATGATGAAGAAGAGTTTAAGGATGTTGCTCTACAAAGCTGCAAGTGCTACAGGTCTGGGGGAGGTTTTTTAATTAATGACAAGATTTGATCCTCTGTGACAATGAAGAACAAGCAAGATTGCAGTCCACTAACTGTCTGTTGTCTATAAGTTTACCAAAAATGGATTACAGCAGGGCAACTGTGATACTTTGGTGATTGCAGGCTAAGCCTAAATGATAAAATTCTTTGGTAGCGGTTACTGCAGTAGTGGTGGTTCTGAGTAGAACGAGAAGAATATATTGGTTACTAAAAATCAATCTCTCTAATCTATTTTGAGAAGCAGCGAGAGGAGTGAAGCATTTCCATGTTTGTCGAGGTAATCTGAAACTTTTCTTGGTACGGTACAATGTTGAGGGGATTTTTGCTTGGTACAGATTGTTCTAAGGTTATTCTTCAGATATGGTTCTTGAAAAACTTTCGCTGTTTAGCACTGACAAAATTTGTTGCTTTTTTCTATTATGTGGCTTGATTATTTCTTTTATTCTTTCATCTTTTTTGCTCGTGCACAGCAGTGTTGTCTCTTTCAGTTTAATTCTCTTCTAGCTATTCGCTTCGTTTTTGAAATTGAAGATGGAATAGGGATTTACTGTCTGCTTACGAGTATTTTGGGGGACGTTCTGCATAGTTTCAAAATTCATTTTAACTTGTCTCCGTTATATATGACTTTGGTTACGTTGTGAAGATTTACAGATGGAAACGATTTGAATTTTTTTTTTTGAACTGATATTTACGATTACTGTTTAGTATTATTTTCTGATGGAATGACTAGAAGTTGAAGAAAAATTATTATTACACAATTAAACAAAAAATCTTTGAAATTTTTTTGAGTACGTCAATGCAGATAAATTTATAGTTTAGGGGAAGACCAGTGTCTGCTTGCTTTTCAGGGAAAGGTTTAGTCATTTTGGTCGTTTTGCGGTTAAATTACTGATAAGTGAAATGAGTTCAGAACTACTCTTCTGGGGCTCTTATATTCTTGTTTTAAGTTTCATCATTTCTGTTGCTTATATTTTTGAAAAGTCATTGTGTAATTCAAATGGTTACTGGTGCCGTAGTAGCCGTCGTTGCTCTGATACTGCCTTACAGGTTTGTTGTTATGTCAAAATTACGTGTATCGTGATTGCCTTCAAAATTTATCGAAGACTGGATTGTGCAAAATTTTTAGAGTTAGGCTTAGAGTAAGGTAAGATAGTCATAGGTTTGTTGTTCTGTCAAAATTACGTGTATCGTGATTGCCTTCAAAATTTATCGAAGACTGGATTGTGCAAAATTTTTAGAGTTAGGCTTAGAGTAAGATAAGATAGTTATGTGTTATAGAAGTTGTGAACTTTTTTTTTTTCTGTAAAAAGGAAGAAAATTTGTGTCATTTACATTCCAAGTAAAAATTTTACAAATCATTTTAAAAGTAAAAAAAAAAAAACATAACAAAAATATAGTGTTACGGAGAAACAGAAAATGGATTCTTTTAAACATTGCATTTTAAATATGCTAATTTAAAGAGGTTAAGAGGGTGAGATTTGTAAATTGGCTATTATTCATAGATTAATTAAACAGAATTTAATCTGTAAGTTAAAAAACGTGTGTACTTTGGGCTTTGCAGCTTTTTGCCTACTGTTTCAAATGATTATGAGACTGCTGCTTTTGTGAATTGTTTTCCGTCTACATTTTCTGGTTGGTGTGTTTTTAAAATGTGTTACAAATTACTTAAGCAATTGTTTCTCGCTGGGTAAGAAAGATGGCAAGTTGATATTTGGGCTTGATCGTAATCTAGCTGACGTTAAGCTTCTTAAATCAAATACAGCCAATAAACAGCAACAGGAATGCTGTTTTTTTTCAATGCTTCTTAAAATTGTTTTGCTTTTTATTAATAGACAAATTAAATACCATTATTTGCTTCCTCTTTTATTTTCTCAGACAAGTTGTAGTTGGAAGTATATCACGAGAGTTTGTCTTGTTAGTAAGTATTACTTTACTTAACTTTTAGTGTATCAGCTGATAAGCTGGTATTAGATTAGCAAAGTTCATTGTTGAATGTTTTTCTTTGGAATTAAACATTTCCGTCATCTAGAAGATATCTGTGGTAATGCAACACAAACCCTCATTAAGTTACAGAAAACAACAAACTTTCGCAAATGTGAATAGAAAGCGAAAGAGCGTGTAATTTTCTGAACTGTAAATCAATGATGCTCTTTCAAAAGTTATTGTTTTTAATAGCGTTACTGTTGTTTATATATCTTCTTTAATTCTATTTTTTACTATTTATTTATTTATTTATTTTTTTGCTTTTTATTGCGATTTAAAATCATTTACGAAGAGCAAAAAAAAAAAAAAAAAGACGAACTGTTGATGAATTTGGGAAAGCTTTGATGCAATCAGAGAGCACTTAACACTGACCTTGCAGGAACAGGTTTTAATAGAACTTTTATAAGATTTCTGTTTGGCGTTACAATTAGTGTTATTAAATTGGTTCTTTGAAAAAAAATCTTTTTTTAAACTACTTTTACATGATGGTGAAAGATATTTAACATTCTTATGTTTTGGTGTTGTAACGATGGGATAAAACAAATGCTTTATAGACGTGAAGACTATAATTTTTTAACTGATTAGCAATGACTCTCATTTTGCAACTTTTCTACATTATTTGACTTAAGTCAAAAAAAGTTAGATTTTAACACTTTTTTTTTTACTGTTGTGACAGTTTTGATGGCTGATTTTGATTTTCAGAGGAGAGAAGTGCAAGAGTTATACCGACTTTTTTCAGTTGGTTTAAACATTTCTACGGGGTCGCTGGAAAATTTTTTTGCTTCTGTTCGTTGCACACTGTTATTAACGGACATAGAAGTGAATTTTTAATGTTTTAGACGGGACTGCTGTAAAAATGTTTAAGACACTATGTCTAAACTCGAATCAAGCAGTTAGCCAGGGGGAAGCCGGAAACATCGATGGTGTGACATTTGTAGCATACGACACTTCAAATCATTGTTGCAAAGGTCTGAAACTATTTTACGTTATTAGTCGATATCGTCCTCTCTAAGGTAGGGTCATTTTAGGAAGTCAGGTCGTCATTTAATGATTTTTATTTGTTATTTATAAAATTACTGGTAACAGTAGTGTCGTTCTGAGTATCTAAATTTGGAACGAGCAATTCAGATGATTTTTCTTTAGATTTGTCTAATGAGCTGTGCTAATTTGTCTGACCAAAAAATAATGTTTAAACAATTTTTTCTCACTTTAATATTATTATTTTTTGTTCTTTTATTTTTCATCAATACATTTTTTTTAAATCGAGCATCACCAAAGCAAGGGAAAGAAATTAGATTTTTTTTAACTGACCAATGTTTGGCTACCTAAATTGCTGTTATCGAAATTGACTTGTGAAAAATATGGGAAAAAAATTGAAGAAGAATACATAAATAAATGTTTTTTTTCTGCTTAATCGGCTATACAAACAATAGTGTTTTTTTGAACATTTGAACGGATAGTAAAATGATTGAAATTTAGAGTCTAAAATACACTGGCTCTCCTTGCCTGCTGTTATTGTTGTTATCGAGGAGGGATTTTTTTAAGGTTTGCAAATAAAAAATTGTTGTTTTATTTTTAGAAACAATGAAGAAAATGAATGAAATATAGTTTTATCGTTTTAATTGAACTAAGCGAAAAGGAGAGCAGAGAATGCTGTTTCTTTTTTTTTTCGTTTAAATTGGATAAAAATGGAATAAATTTTAGCTATTGCATATAGTGGTAGTAATCGGATACGCTACGGAATGATGAGGCTTTCACTACATTTTTGGCCTGGCGGCGTGCTGGTGACACCTACAAATCTTCCAATATTTATGCTTTCCTATATTGACAATGTGTCATTTTTCGGCCTCACAACTAAACTTTTGTCTTAATTAAAATAAACTACGAAAAAAAAATTTTTTATTTCTCTTTTTTCTCTTTTTCGACTAACTGGCTTTTTTTTGTTATTCTTTTAATGAAGGAAGTAGGAGGGACAGGGGAAGGAAGGGAGGGGTAGAAGATTAAGAGAGAGGTAGAAAAGTGGACAGTTGAATCGTTATAATATGAATCTGTTGACCAGTATTTTTTTGATTCAATTTAAAAAAAAAAAAAAAATGGAAAAGGTGTTTTCGGTTTTCATTTTATTATGGTTTTTTTGCTATTTGTTTTCACAAACATCTAAACTGTTGCAGCTATTTCGCCGAAAGCTGAAAACTACAATGTGAATTTTGGCTTTTACTTCTTTCTTTCTATTTTACTTTTTTTTGGACGCAGCTTACTGTTATGATGGGATTTTAGACTGTTTTTTGCGTTGCATTTTTTGACCCAATTAGAGCAAAATTTATTGCTTTTTTGTATACTTGTTGCTATATGTTTGAATGGTTACCTGAACAAAAATATGATCAAATTAATTGGTTTTTATTGTAGTAACGAATCTCGAAATTCAGTTTTGACAGTTCTTCACAATGAGTTTCTTTTTTCTACGTGAACGAATTACTGTTACTATAGCTTTTAAATAATATTTATTTGTTCAGAGATTTTCCAAATTTTAGAATTTTTCCTTTTTTTTTTTACTTTTTTATTTGATTACAGCACCGATATAAAATTTGCGATTTTTTGCTTCACTGAACTACCGTTTGTTTTTTATGCTTAGCTAGTGGTAAATGAAAGACGATGAATAAACAAGACTTACATAGTTTTGTTGAGCAATTTAATCAATGGTTTATCTACTGTTTTCGTTGCTGTGGTTGCTGTATGGAACTGATTATCGAAGATTTAATTTAAGAATTATAACCTTATAATTTATCATTAATATTTGAGGTAAATAACCGAATCACAAAGCCTTTCGATGATGCTCTTCATTTTCTAACGACTATTGAGTAATAATTTTAATTTTTCCAGTAGATCATGTTCGCTAAATTGCAAAATTTTTTGGGTGATAAGAGTTAGTTTTTCCATAAAAGCAAAATTTGTGTATTTACTTAAGGTGTTACGGAATCAGTTATTCTTACAGCAAATATTCAGCTCTTAAAAAATCTGCAGTTCATGTCGGTCTGAAAATCGATGTAATTTTATCAGAGCTTTTGACGAAAAATTATGATTATTAAGCATCCTACATTCATTTATTTATATACTTTTATATTTAAGCTGTCGTTGGAAGATGAATAAGCTCATTGCGAAAATGAATGCAAATTGTTGTCATAGGTCGTAGTATCACTTACTTTTCAGCAGTGTATCAAGTTAGGATTTTCTCCATTATTCCAGCAATCGTTGACGACATTTTAAGCTTGGGTGAGTGAAAACATTTGTTGCGATTAATATTTTCACTGGCATTGCCATGTAATTCTTAAACCTTCTTTTATTTCATTATTGCATCTTTTTTTTCTTAGAATGAGAGTGAATAAAGAAAAGAGATATTTTTTATAAAGAAAAGTGGAATACTTGTTTCTTCTCTGTTCTCACTCGTCGCACTTAAATTTTACGTGTATATTATTTTAATTAGTCATTTTTTGTAAATCTCCACATATAAATTTCACAAATAAATCAGAAATTTACCATTGTTTTTTTTCTTCTTCAATTGTACATCTGAAACCGGCTGTTAAGATTTTCTAAGAATTAAAACGGTTGTCAGAAGACTTAGGTACGGGCATGTTTGTATTTAGAGTCTATGTTGACTTTTAACCTCACCGACAACCTTCGAGTGTGTTCAGTTGTTTGAGGAATTCTAAATCGTTGTGAACTTTATTTTTTGGAATACACAACGAGATTATTTTTTCATTTTTTAGAGTAATCCTTTATGTAATTGGCTTTTAATTCTATAGCATTATCTGCTTGAGCAGAGAGAGATTTTAAGGATGAAAGGGCGCATATTTTCTTACGTTTAATAAAGGCTTTTCATGAATTTTCAAATATTTGATTACAACAATGAGCACTGCTTTTATATGTTTGCTCGCTGCAGCTGATAATTTAGCCGGTTATAAGTTGTTAATTAAGCATTCACAGAGGGATAATTAGCTGTAAAAATAGTTAAAACGGTTTGATGGTAAACCGCACTTGAAGAGCTGTATAATATAGCTTGAACTTTACATAAGAATGAGTTAAAGGGAGAGAAGAAAACAGCAGAATTTAAGGAAATAAGCGACGGTTCATTTTTCAACTTATAATGTCAACAGCAGTCCTTGTGTGTACTCAAATCAACTTTTAGATAAATGAATGCAAGAATATAACTTTGGTTTTATTTGGGTAGTTGTCAGAATGGCGACAGCGTTGAACGGAAGTTAACCCTGTCATTCAACACTGTCGCGGATGATGTTGTTGATGATGATTAAGGGAACGAATCCATTTGGTTTGAATATTGCTCTTATTTTTGCCATTACATTTTGATCTGATTAACCAGCTTTATCAAGAAAAAAAAAGATTTTTCTACTCAATGAAGAAAGATGACGAAAAATTTGATTTAGCTTTTTTTTTTTTATTTATTTTATGCCTGTCGATCCTTTTAAAATGAAGTCTTCTGCTTAAAAACGAATGAAGCATTGGGTTATTCAGCAGAGATATCAGCAGATTTAATTTTAAGGCTTTTCAACATAGCATATTTGTTGTCATCACTTGTATCATTTTTTAATGTTAGTATTTGAGATTTAATAAAATGAGATATGTGAGCAATTTTTAAAAAATTAGAGAACCAACTTTTATGCTAGTTAATGGAGGAAAAGGCTGAATAACAGCGGTAAAAGATACTGTAGTAGAGTTTAAGATTGAAAGCAAGAAGAAAAAAGATGATAATTTTTTTCACATCTGGTTTGCTTTCTATCATTTTTTTCTATTTCTCTGGATATTGTATGTATAATAACAGCTGTTCAGTATCGATGAAAGAAGCTACATAAAAAGTGGTTTCAGAGTGGTAAAATTGAAATAAAATTGAAGTGGAATTGTTTCTTCAAAGCGTTTTAGTCATCATTTCGTCACCAACATTCTGGTTAAGTTATTTGGTTAGGATATCAAAGGTATATGGTACTTTCTGGTTTTGGCATTCTGTTTTTGGCATGTTGTTGTTATTTGAAGAAAGGAGGGAAAAAAAGAAAGAAAACAGGCTTAGTATCGGTGTATGATGACACTTGAGAACTCTATTCATTTTTTTTGTCAGGGCATATTTTCCCAAGCTAAACGATACCAAAAAATTTGTTGATATTTGTTGACCATTATTCGTACTTATGTAGTTGACACTGTGAGTACCAAGACCGAA
The DNA here is from genome assembly GCA_900576705.1 of Enterobius vermicularis. Classification (NCBI taxonomy): domain Eukaryota; kingdom Metazoa; phylum Nematoda; class Chromadorea; order Rhabditida; family Oxyuridae; genus Enterobius; species Enterobius vermicularis. Next base: position 20,804 of record UXUI01007270.1, on the reverse strand, counting down.
GTTGGTGAGCCGAGAGTTGGTGAAGCACAAATGGACAATGTTCATGTTGGTCGATTAATTTCTGTGTTGTTATGAGAAGATTTAGCAACAGATATACAGTTGAAAAGCACATTGTGTTTTTTAATGGTAGCTGTCAATGGTAATATCTATTTTTAACTTAACCTAAGTCTAAACTTATTTAAAAATTTTGTTAGGAATTTCAGCGTTATATGAATGTTTCTTATTGATGTTTCTTTGGTTTTCTTACAATTTATACTGCGGAATAAAACAACGACGACTGTCATTTGACAGTCAAAGAAGAAATGATTAATTATTGCAGTGATTTTATTTTATTGCTTATTTGATGTTCGTTAATCATTTTGGATAAATTAAGCACTTTTTTTCTGTTGTTTTGTTGAAGACAATTTCAGAATGAAAGAGTACGCAGAACGATAAGAATTGCATGTTACAGGCAGACAAGAAACTTTCTTTTGACTTTATTTATTTCTTAAGTTTTTGTATAGGTCAGAATACAGAAACATTTTTTTAAAATTTTTGTTTTTTAGAAATGTCTAAGATTTATTCAGCTGTATTTGTACCGTAGCACATAAAACTAAGAAGTGTACTTTCTTTTTGTTCCTGCGTGTAATTAGATTTTGTAGAGTAAAATGTAGCAACAACAGCAAACAAAAATTACTGCTAACTAATCATATTTTAAGAAATTTTTTACGATACTTTTTGAATAGTTGGTACACAGTGTTGCATTTAATAATCTATACACTGTAAAAAAACTGAGGTGAGATGACTGTTGTTTTATATCAAATTACAGGCACACAAACACTGATCGTAAACCAATCGTTTTCGGTCCTCCACCATTTGTCTTTCATCCTTATTCATAAAAATTGTTGTCACTGTATTCAGTAACCTCTTATTTTTGATTACTTTTATGATTTTTTTTTTGAAGTAAAAATAATTTTAAAAATTTCTATTGCTAACAAAATATATCTTTTCAGATGAGTCTTTTGGTAGTTTTATTGTTTCACTTTTTTTTTTATTTCTATTTTTATTGTTTAAAATTAATGCCAACAAAATAAACTGCTGTCATGTGTTCGAGGACTATATATTAGCAAAAATGTTCAAACCTTGTATTTCTTTTGTAATTCATATTTAATTTTTGATTTAATTATTGCATATTTTCGTTGCGGTACCTGCATATAGTTTTATATTTACCAAGCTTTACTGGATACTAGGTAGCCACGATATAAATATAATGCAAAAATCAACGAGTAAATAATAGTAGGGCAAGACAAATAAGAAATCAGTAAGAGGGAGGAACAGGTGGATAATTTTGTCCTAGGGTCGCTGTAGAATTGATAGCCGCTATCGCGGCAGCGATATAGAAAACAACACAAAATTATCTAATTTCTTTATCTGAATGTTAAAAATT
>UXUI01007269.1:35951-50176 GCA_900576705.1 Enterobius vermicularis | reverse complement strand
GTATCAGTTTCCGCGCCAATAAGCCACAACGGTTTAGGTTGGATTCTCCAAAGGATTTCATGTTTGGGAGATTATCTGGCCGTCAAAACGCCGTGGAACTAATGCAGTAATCGGAGTAGGTACTAAAGATGCTCCGTTACACAGATGTGGTTACGTGTCGCTCGTTGGTTCTGACAACGAATCGTACGGCTGGGATTTAAGTATGGCGAAAATTCCAGATTTCTAACCAAAGTCTATTTTAATTTCTTGATTGAAAAGGAGTAATATCAAGTCTTTTTAAACCCCTTTTAGTTTAGTGCTTGAAGTAATACTTTGGAATCTGTAACTACTATTAGTGAGTGCCAGATAATGATACCTTTTTCATCACTCAATGATGTCACACAATGATGGGAACCTTTTTGTACCATGTTGCAGTTCAAAAGAAATGTTTTCACGGGAAGGAGAACCGCTGTGGTTGGCATTATCCTCCAGGATCAGCCAGGGGAAGAGGTGAAGCGATGCCTGACCGTATACTGTGCATTTTAGATATGGATAACGGCTATTTGGCTTTCGCCAGCAGTACTAAAAATTACTATGGAGTAGCATTCACGGGCCTCAAAGGGAAAACTCTCTACCCCATGGTTTCTGCTGTTTGGGGGCATTGTGAGATAAAAATGATCTATCTGGGCAGTCTACCTCGTAGGAATTTTGTATTCACCGATTAGACAGTGTAAATTTATGGATTTCCATCATTAAAGTGCTTCATAGGCTTCTCGTTTAATTGATTTAATTGCATTTACAGATAAGCTACTGCGATTTGGCCAGTTTGTCCAAAAAACTCTCTGATAATGTTGTTGGTTTTAGCCGAACCACGTTCATTGAAAGATATTTGTCGGGGAGTGATCAGAACACTTGTTGGTAAACGAGGTTTCTTTCATCTGGACCAACTGGGTTTACCAGAAGAGCTTCTTAACTATTTATTACATTTGTAGTAGTTACTTCCATTAGTACATTTTTTCAAAGGGACAGTGTTATTCCAACCATCTGTGATGAACATCAGAAGCAGCAGCTATGCTCTACAGATATATCTATATATAGGAGTTAATTTTAAAGCATTCAGCACTATTATATTCAAGCTTTCTGAAACACTTCTCTGGAGGGTTCTTGAAAAAAATGTATTTTTTCTCTTTAACATTTTCTTCCTGCAGTCATTTTAGTTCGGGGAGAATGTCTGACTCTATTACCCACCATTAATCGCTAGTCTACTTGTCATACTGTTCCGCAATGTTTTAATCGTACCGTCTAACTTATTTGTTTGTCTAGTTATTTTTTTTCTCTTTTCCATTTTTGAATATATGGCATTAAATTAGTGTGCTTTTGCAAGCAGCGCGCACTTCTTGATCACGTCTGATACGTCTGATTGTTGTTCTTGTTTCATTAACAAAAAACGGGAAATTAAAGCTGTTCTACTGACCTCATTTTTTCGCTGCCTTATACTATTTCTGCCTTTTTTTTTATTTTTTACTTTTTTTTTTGTCTGTGTGTCTCGCCGCGTGGCAGTTTTCTGCCTTGTGGTATCTGTCTCTGGAAACTTGATAAGTTTTGTATCCTGTAGCGATTATGCCGTTGCAAAAAATAAATTGTTCCTTTCTTTATTAAATTTCCTACTTGGTACAAAAATTTACCATTGCGAAGCTATGCGCACATATTACCTTTTTGTAAAACTTAGTTTTTCTCGACGCAGAGCCAGCAAACTAGTAACTTTTTACTTTGGAAAAAAGTGAGAATCTTGTGATATGGGTCTTCTCCTTCTTTGTTCTTTTTTTTTTTCGTCGGTGTTGCATATAAGTCTCAAATTCTTAAAGTTGAGTCAGTGCATATACAAATAACGAAGGTGGACAAACAGTAAAAATGAAGTATGTTCTGAATTGGGTACGCATAATGGAAGTAGCGTCTGCAAAAACAAGTCTGTTTTCTTGAAGAAACGGTATTGATTTGGGTATAAGAAGCAGGACTTTGAAAAACGGTTGTAGAAATTTCAGCTTGTAAGAATTACCTTTTGGTTCCAAAGCTGGGGATTGCATGCCACTAAGTTTCAGGGAACAGGTGATTCTAGGCTGTATGGTACCAGATCTTTTAGACGTCGAGGAAATTTAGAGCGGATTCACGAGAAAAATGCTTCTTATAGAATCCAAGTTGATTTTCCACCAGTCAAGAAACCGGTGGTCACCAAAATAGCAACCCAAGTGGACACTATTGTTGGTAATAGGAAAAAAACAGTACAGCTTACCTTGGTATTTCAGGAAATAAGGAATTCTGGCATACCGGGTGCTCATTATCTGATCAACACGGAAGCATTTTTGGTCCAGCAGTTCAAGCTTTCAAAAGCTTATACTTGATTATCCTTTGTTATGCGTTTTCTAAAAGAAATTTTCTTTTTTAACAGTCATTGTCGCATAGCCGCATCAGACCCCTACACTCGGCCTAAGTTTCTTTTATTCTGGTGATCGTGTAGCATCTGGAAGGGCTTGTATACAGAAAAATTTTTGGCATAGATAAGCAAGTTTTTATTATGTTTATAAAATGTTGTGGTTCTGTAAAAGCTCCAATGAGTTAAGGGTATTTGTTCCAGAGCTGGCATCTAGTTATTAAGGTGTTACAGAAATTAGCTTTTCAACTGTGACAGTCCAGTTAAGAAGAATCAAACTTTTCTTGAGTATCCAGTTTTTAGGGGAGTTAGTATTTTGTGTAGAAGACCGCTGTAGCTCCTGAAAATCTTTTGTACGTTGCTATACCAGTTTTAAATTTTTGTTGGGCAACAAACTTCTAAAAAGACGAGCAAAATCTTTTGTACGTTGCTATAACAGTTTTAAATTTTTGTTGGGCAACAAACTTCTAAAAGGTTTAAAAACCAAATGGGCTTAGTTGCCAATTTGGTGAAACGAAAATGTGAGTTTAGCATAGTGCATAAAGCTCTGGTTGAAACAGCCTGGCTTAAGGGTTGCCAAGAACTGTTAATTACACGTGAAGGGCCCTAAGGGGCTAGTGTGGTCAAGTACCGTAGTACTTAGCAGTCGTAACAGTTGCCCTTTGACTGCATGTTTACTGACAGAAATTTTGTGACAGCGGTTGCTCAAAACTTGTTAGTCAGTTGTGTAAGTGCTCTTAAACATTTTGACAACTTATGCTGTTGCTTTTTTAGATGCTTCAAGAAAAAGACGAGCACTTGAGGCCGTCGTTGAAAGTAATCATGAAAACTTCTGCGGCGGAAAAGAAGCCTGAAGCAAATAAGGTAAAGTTGCTTGGAAGTGAAACTCTGTGTTAGCTTCGAAATTATGCTGATATTACTTCGCGATGTAGGATGAATTGGCAGATTAGAGTCGATAAAACACGAAGTCTAGTACTGGAATTTTTTTGCAGCACGTAACTTTCGCTTTTCCAACGAGTCCCGTGGGTAAAAGAATCAGTTCTTCGGGACAAAACCGCAAAAGTCCGCAGCGAAAGGTAAATGAATTACCGAGTCACTTGTTTTACAATATTTCTGTAATCAAACTTTGACACTTTTGACTGCTGAAAAGTGTCGTAGCTTAGAAATATTGTTTATAGCAACAGAAAGGATGTACAGAGTCGTCAGTTACAAGTCCGAGGAAAAGACAAACTTACAGACAGCTTGAACATGGTTCAAAGAAGAACAAACATAATGAATATTTTATTAGACTAGTTGACGTGAGTTCCTCTCTTTCTTTGAACAAGTCCAGGTCTTAAAATCTTGATTTTTCATACATCTCTTATTTTTTTGAGTACGTTTTTCGCTTTTTGACTGTTATCTATTGTGCTGTATTTCTTTCCTTCATGGTTTGTCGGAGTGGTTGCAATGCATGAAAGAGGGGATGACAGGTCTGGTATACCTTTGATTAGTGCTGAAGTCTAAGAATGATGGAATTTTATTGAGATCATGCATATTATTACTGACTGTTACTGTAGGTGTAAGTAGCAATTACCGGAACTTCGAGAACTAATCTTGTTTTGAGGAGGATAATAATTTGAAAAGAATTTAATACTTATTTTTTAAATTGATATCTCTTCTGATTGACTCTTTGCTAATATCGTTATCCACCTTCCTTCAAGTAGTTACTTGACGTGAAGCGGCTAACGTAGGGATCATCTTGTTTAGTTTTTGCGTGTTGAATATGTCTGGGAAATGTCAAAATACTTTTACGTGAAATTGGTTTTTGGAGGGCTCCGACTTGTCTCAATTTGTAACAGCCACTTTAGATTGCTTGTTTATTTTTTTTTGGTACGCAGCTTTCGATGCTACTCCGTTCACACTTTTATTTTAGTCCTTCTTAAGTTTTGGACATTTGAGGTTAACGTTTCCTTTCTTCGTTTGTGTCATTCCGTGGAGGTCGTCGGTAATTTATTTTAATAAATATGCCCCGTTCCTGCAATTTTAGCTTCAAAGATTTGCAAATATACACATATGTACGTTCCCTACCTGTATTTTCACAATTTTTTCACATTTTGGTGCCTCAGCCGTTATATTTTTTATAAATAAAACTTGTTATCCTGTCGCGTAATTTGGCTAGGAAACTCAAAAATCTTTGATTTCGCTTCGCCACAGAGGTTTTCACTTACCGTAATTATTGCGTGCCTTTTCTTTTTACTTCTGCTGCTCTAATTTCTCTGCGTTATTCGTTCGCCTGTTTTGACAGGTTTGACTCAAAGTTGCTTCTGGATGCGCGTAAACATTTGTTATAAAAATGAGCAACAGAGAATTTTAAAGTGATTTTGACTGACCATTGAACTTTTACTTCTTTGAATGCACTGTAAAGCGGCAGAAAAGAAAGTGAAAGTCGATATGAAGTTTAATTGGAACTGCGCTAAGAAATTAAATTTTAGCACATTTGCTTTAATACTTTGCTGTCGTAAGTGCAACATTTCGGAGCCGTATGAGTAACAAGTGGATAAGTGAATAATAGACTCAAATTGGTTGGGGAAAATTGTTCAGATTTTTCTGTAAATTTAATGTGGATAAAACGAGACTAATACTTCTGACTGCAAAATGTGAATAAAATCTATAGTCAGAGGGCTTTTTTTGGAAACCAGTATAAAATTCGGCAGCGATCAAATTTGTTTTAGGTGCAGCATACCTTGGTTAACTCGTTAAAAAGCCTGAAAGAATTGAATACGGAAGTCGAAGACAGGTTTTTCCTAATTTCTGAAATTCTACTGGATTCTGTTTCGCTTTCAAAAAGAAGAGCTGAAAACGATATCCTAAAACTTAATTTGGCAGTAAGTCCTCACTTTTTTCGGAAACTTATTAGATTACTTAAACTTTGGAACTTGAAAAGAATTTGCTAGGTTCCTCACACTTTTTAACTTTGTTTTAATGGAAATTCCAAATTTTGATGCAATCTTCTGGTCTTTTATACATTTCTTTATTACAACTCCATTAGAGCATTTTTGTTTGAGGGCCCAAGCAAAAATAATCACTTGTAGTTGGGGTGATATGGTTGTGACTTACTGCAAAAACGGTAGAGTTCTACAGCGTCATGATAAGCTTCAGTGGGTACAGTTATAGATAATAGCTATGGAATTTATACCAGTATTAATTCATGTGCGATAGTTTTTTGAATATTTATTAAGAATGCAGTCGAAGAAGCGACAGTGGCTGACAACGTAGAAGAAAATGAAATTCGGGAAAGTATGCTTAAGATAAACGAATCAATAAACTCTATGGAAAAAGTTCGATTTCTATATTCTTTAAGTAATTTTAAGCAAAGTAATCATTATTACGTTAAGGCCCTTAAATTTTGATTTTGATCTGATAAGAACTGAGTTCGCAGAACATTTCCTGTGTTTAATTCCGAATCGTTTGTGTAGTCAGTAAATAACTATAAGGTGGGTTTTGGAATTGGATGGGTCTGTCGCCTGTACCGCGTTATGAGTGAACCGTGTTTCCACTTCCTTGAGGAGGATAACTTTCCTTTAGCTTAACACTTTGCAATTGGTGCAGCTGCACAATAATTCTCCTCTAAATTTGTTGTTTCTAGTTGACGGAAGCGTTCAGAGAAGGTTTGTCGGAAATAAGCAGTAGAATGAGTACTGCTGTTCAAGGAGTTACGGAGTCAACTTTTTTGGAAGAAGTAGACTGTCTGAAACAGGATGCTGATTTTTTAAACACACTTTGTGAAAAACTTTCGCTTATTTTGGTTGATTAAATGGAGGCTGAAGAGGGATTAGATGATTTCATTGTAATCTCTTGTAGTTTATTTTACCTTTTACTTTTAGAAAGCTTCGGGCACATTCAGTTACCGTCTTCATGTAGTTTTTGCTAATTAACCACCCTATGGACTACTGTGTTTTAAATTTCGTGATTGTTTGTTCTTGCTTCCTTTCAATTACATATTGGAGCAGTTCTTACGTTGTTTGTGACGGACGAATTGTGTGATTTAGTTAATTTAATGGGGTGAGAAGTGTGCAAGGTTCAGTTGGGATTGAGAAATATTGGACTTAAAAAATTATATGGTAGGTCTTCTAACTCCGTGATATAAAGAGTTTTGTTTGCAAAAGGAAACAGAACTTCATTTGATCATCTTGTTCCCTAATTTTCGTTGAAGCTCTTCTACATCAGACTTTACTTCATAGTCTGGAAAACTGTTGGAAGAAGTGATGAGTGGAGCATTGAAAAAGAAAACTATTGTTACTCCATAAAAGCTACAGCATGCGAAATGAAAATTAGGCTTTAAGAATATGGGAATTTAGAGGTACTTAACTGTGAAATCTCTTGCAGTTGTCTTTATCTAATTATTGCTTCCGGGTGGGTTTTTGCACCAAAGAACATGACTTTTCTTGTAAATAATTCTGAGAAACCTCGACAGAGTTATAATTATCAGACAACATTTATCAAATTTCCCGTTTGGTTTTTAGGCGGTGCATTTATATTACGAATGTGAGGCTTCAAAGATGCAGCACTTGGAAGAGCGATTAATTTGCTTTGCATCCATCATGTTTAGAATATTAGCGAACAGGAGTAGGGTGACAACGACAACCAATAAAAAAAGCTACTTTTTGGCTTTGTGTAATTTCTAATACCAAACTTCCTGCCCCCTTTCCAGAAAAATGAGACTTCCATTTTACTCGGAAGTTAGCAGCCTCAGCTTGAAAAACGTCATTCCCCATCACGGGTTGCTTTAAGCGCTTTTTCGACCATTCTTAAGTGGTTTCCCGGTACTTTGGAATGGTTGAAGATCCCTTTTATCTTTAACAACAGTAAGGAAAATCATTAGGTAAGACGTAAGGATGTAATCAGATGTGAAAGTACTTACATTTATTAAAATTGGTTTCTCAGTAACAGGCAGTGTCCTGTTCTGCATATTCTAATTTGGGCACAGGCTGCTGTATTTTAAACATCGAAAATTTTATCCTGATCAAGTATAGCTCAGAGTTTCTAATTTTTTAAAGCACTGACTGATTGCAATAAATACTCATCTTTCGCTGGAAGAAACTGATAGGCAAATTAACCAGCATCACATATCTAGTACTGATAATGGATTCGGATATGCTTTCAAAACAACTAGCTTAGCTGAACAACGGGCGACACGCAAGCCATTGATTTTTTCCCACTGGTGACGGTCGAAACGGAAAACGGTGTCTTTGTAAAGGCCATCACGATCCCATCCTCCGACTGCATAGAAGTACTTCCCGAGTTTACAAACATCAAAATTTGCCCTGTAATTGTGGTTGTACTGGCTGAAGCGAAACAAATAAGAAATAAAAAGCTGGAATATGGAGTCCTTTGTCGAATATGGAAACAAAGTGTGTAATGCATAACTCAGGATAGCTTGTTTGTATCACTTATTCAAATTATCTAAAAAATTCTTACCTGGGAGCCGGGAGTGACGGGAGTTCGGTGGTGTGTGCACTCCCTAGACGAAGTAATTCTCCGCTGCTTGCACAGATTGCACCGTCATAGCCGCCAAATATCAGAATGCAGTCTTCGTCTACGGCACAGGCAAGCCCTTAAAAGTAATCACTGGAGTGATGACAAGAAAAAAAAAGAAAAGGAAAACGCCCAAATGGGAACTGGTGCGACTGCAAATAAATGATGGGGTTAAAAATGCTATGAATAAACTCTTAGGTTACCAGAGCGAGGAGATTGTAAGTGGGCAAATTCAATCCATAGGTTGACTTCAGGGTCGTAAACATCAACAGTTTGCAGGACGCGAAAGCCATCGAAACCTCCAACGACATACACTTTCCCTCGCATTACGCATGCTGCGGCGTCTGAACGACTGCGTGTCATATCGCTGGAAAAGCTGTATTTGGTGAAAAAGATGCTTTTTATGATTTAGAGCAGCTGCAGAGGCATTCTTTTAACAACTCCTAACTTTTATGCGATGCAGAGTTTCTACCTAAGTGAGTGATAAATTGAAAAGGCGGTTTTGTTGGGTACTGTTTGCTAAATTTGGACGGACACTTCTGTAGACTTTTAATAACAGGTGGTTGGTTTAATTAGAAGCACTGTGTGTTCAAAGTGAAGAAGAAAGATTAGTTCCGTTTATCTGGTTTTTACTGCAGTTTAAGCACCTTGCTCTTACATCTCTTCTTAATTTTTTCTCCAACTCAGAATAGATTTGACACCAAATTGAAGGAAACTGGATTTTAAAGCGTTAAAGTCCTTTGTGATTTAGTTGTTTTAATCTTCGTAATCAGCATTATGTTACAGCGATTCATAAGAGTAACCGAGAGGGTAAGTATGGCAGTTCAAAACACTCCTTTCTGAATATAAAGAAGTTGAATTGCTCATACTTAAACTGTTCCTTCTCGACAAAGAAATATAAGTTTTGCCAACGCACGCTATTCATATTCACATGGTGCTGAGTCAAGTGGTCCTTTCGAAGCGGTATTATGTAGTTCAACGACAATGTGTCAAGCAGTGCTTATTTTCCAGAAGAATAAAATGGTCGGTACACTCTTCTACAAGTTGTCTTCAAACAGTTTAACCCAGCTTACTGTCCTGGTTAAACAGTTTCAGCGACTTTTTAATTTCAGTCACTCTAGAAATCTCTTTCAAAACTTTAACGAAAGTGACGAGACACTTTCTGAAACTCCTTACCTAATTCGAACCCACTGATTCTTTTCAACATCATACATTTCAGCAGTTTTGAGGCGTGGAAGGTTCAGATTATCGGCACCTCCTGCTGCAAAAACTTTCCCTTGAAACTCGCACGCGGCAACGTAACATCTGCAAAGCAATAAGTCCCCTTGAAGTACATATGATCTTTTCTAGCACTTTATATCTCACAAATGCTGCCAGAAGTATCAGAATAACGGGCTTTTTATGGTATAAGTGCGAAGCTCCGTACTGTTTGGTGGAGTGAGAAGAGAAAGGAAAATAATTTATCTTTATAACACTTGAAAATTTGAAAATAGTCTAAAATACGGGTTTTTTCTGCACTATCAGTAGAATAAAGAAACGACAGAAAACTTTACGGTAAACGATCTGTAAACATACGGAAGGGAGGTTATCTTACAGTTCACTCTGAAGTATGGAAAATTTTTCTTGCAAATAACTTCTCAACGTCGTAAACGAATGGCCCATCATTTAAAAAAAAAAGTAGTTTAACTTATTCAGGTTATGAAAAGTCAATTTTATAAGCGCCGCCTACAAAAATTACTCTGTTCAACCTTACAGGTGCAATTACCTTACAGCATAAGGGGAATTTCGGTGGTAACTTGTTCATTGCCTGGCTCTCTATAGGTTTGGCCAGAATTATTTTGGAAAATTAAAGAAGTGACAGTGTTAAACCTGTTGTACTGCATTGGTGCACACTCCTTCCAAACTCCTGTTTTGATATTTAAGCAGAACATTTTATTGAAGTATGCGGTTCCTTCATAGCCTCCCAGAACATAAATTGACTAAAAATATTGTGACGACTTATAATCAAATATCTAGTCCTTTGAAAATTATTGTAGAGACAAAGGAGATACTAGCCGATTGTGACTGAAACCCGCTGAAATATCAAGAAAGTAGAAGAAATACAAGAAGAAGTGGAGGTGTTTATTTTAGGGAATTACAACGGAATGAGTCAAAAAAAACTTACATCTGGTTTTTTTCTTGTAAAGTTTTATAAAATAAAAGAGGTGAGTTTTAATCTGTAATATATAAAAATGAGAATAGTAACCTCTCCAACTACAACACATCCGTGATAAGCAATTTTTCGCTTTCCTTCCATATAACGTATTCTCCTCCAACACTCTTGATTGACATCCATTAATTCCACAATATCAGTTGGACCATCGTTCTTCCAACCTCCTATGGCGACGAGGAAGTCGCGTGGTACCCTTAGTACTTTAGAGCGAGATGTATGCTGCTTAGCGCAGATTTTTTCGGCTTTCAACTCCTTTTCCAAGGTTCTCCTCTTAACCGGATAACTATGAAATTAAGGTATACAAAACTTACAGCGACCATACAACGAAAAGCACAACTTCAAAAACACAGTGCTCTAAAAAACGCAGTTTTTTGTGAGGAAGCTGCTTTATAGCTAATAGCACGGGTCACTGAACCGCTACTGGATAGCCAAAAAAGTGGTGTTAGTAAACGTTCAGAACGGTCCCAGTCTTAGTTGGTTAAAAGTACATGGATATACGGCTAGTACATTTTCCAAACTTTAAGATCCGCTGCTCATGAGAAATTTGTTTTTGCAGCTCTCATAGCTGTTATGACTGCTAATAAGATCTGCGGTGAGCTGTTAATTGAAATCCGTGTACTAAATTTTCCTCCGCAGAAGTTTAAGAAATCAGTTTATAGTTAGTCTCCAAGGTGTTATTTTGATATAACAATTTGCAACTGAATCTATTTGCAATAGAGGGTTTTTTAAGGCTAGATAATTACAAAATAATATCTGGAGAAAAACAGCTGATTTTATGCAGATAATTAGTAAGATACTATTCAGGTGGAAATGGAAAGGCGAAAAAGACTTGGGATTGGAAACTCTAGAAACTGAAGACTGAGCGGCGGTACGAGTGCGAAGTTGTTTATTTTTAAAAAAAATCTAAGGTTGGAATTCCGAAGTTAGTTACTTGTGTCGCAAGAATTACAATTATTCACCACTGTTCCCTCAATTATCTGTTTATAGTGCAGAAAAAAAAAAACACTGTACCAAAACTCCAAATTTTCGCCGTCCTCTAAATCCCACTGATATTGACTAATATTCAATTACTTGTCTTCTTCACCTCCCCAGCTTAATTCAGTCAACGATCAAACTTTGAAAGAAATACCACAAAATCTTGAAAGAGTTTTCATTTAGTCATCTTTGACATTCTCATATCTAGCCCTCAGATGGCCAGCCAAATAACCATCTACAAAACGGGTCTGCCTGAAATTTCATATTTCAAAATGCCTTTACAGCTCTATAGCCTTTTCAATGACAGTTCACCTTAAACTTATTCTGTCAGGGAAGAATAAGCTTCAAATTCATTATTTTCTAGTAATTTCAAAGAAAAGCCAGTATCAATTAGAGTGAGAGTTCTAACTCCAGATCTGGAAAGCTTTGAACACTTAAAAATTTAAAAATTACGGCAAGGCAAAGTTATAAGAAGAAGAGAAGATTCTGGACTGTACTGCGTGAAAACACTATCTCGCTGGTAACGGTGGTCGAAAAATGAAAAATGTAAAAATTGGAATATTCAGCAAATTTTGGAGAAAGCCAAGAAAAGTCAATGACAACAATGCTTTGCTGACAGCTTGACATTTTTGGAAATTACTGTTATAACCAGAGCTATGAGTAACAAATTGTAATTCTTCTTAGTCACGTATACTTTCCTGAATAAGGATCAGTCGTTATGTAAAAAAAATCGATCACCTCAGAAACGGTAAGGAGACTTTGACGTATGCAAGAAAGCAATTCTGGTGCTGAGCTAAGACGGCTTTTCTTCTCATGTAGAAGCCAAGCTTTTGCCATTTTCCAAACATCCAGCTAAACAAAAATCCCGGTAGACAATTCTTCACTGATTACACAAAAGTAAACAATATGTCTTAACTAAAGCAAAGGCTACTATGTCAGAAAAACTATATCAACTGCATACTTGAAAACCATGGAAAGATATTCTATAACAAACCTGAAAATATTAGCTTCCCCACCACCCTTTAAACAAGTATGCAAAGCCAACAGCTCACAGTAGAGCAGATTATTTTTCTGCAAAAAGAAGAAAGCTCTGCTGATTACGGCTCCGTTGAAAAACGCGAAGCGTTTATTCAAGCAAAGGACTGACCTCACTTTCAACATTCAGGAGATCTGCTGATAAGATTTCCTTTACATCATTTAGTGGCAGCTCTCGAAAACCAACGTCTTTTCCTTCAAGTACCGCTGCTGGTAATGTATAAGTTAAGTATTCAAAGGTCTAGAATAATAAAGAATAAACGACTTTTAAACAACAGGCAAAGGTACAAATAAGATAAATTAGATTACCTGTTTTTCAAGATTTGGTGAAAAAGCTAAACAGGTTTTATACACATTAATGCTGTCTTCAACACGTGTATTACTGGTCATTTTGTCGATAACTTTTCGCTTCACTTTTTCCAAGTCCCATTCACAAGCCTCAACTGAACTGCTTTTAAAGGATGTATTAAAGAGGTTGTCAAAGAGTATAAATATGACCGAAAACAGAAAAGAAAAGAATAGCAGTGGAAGTAAAATTTAGCGTTTAAATTTACCTGTTGCAATATTTTCGACAATTTTTCATAGGTATTGCTCTCAAGTTTGTCATTTATCAGGCAGTTAAACAGATCTTTGATCTGAAAGAATAGTCTTCAAAACAACTGTTTAGTCGTTTAAAACGTCTGAGCAGTTTATAACAGAAACAAGCATGTAAGAATTAGATAAAAATACATATTAGAAATTTGAACCAATTCATAATCCAGTGTGGAAGACATTATAAATTTTTCCTGTGATCCGCCAAGTTCATCACAGCGACATATTAGCTTTGCAAACGTTGGATAAAAATCCAATATTTGTTTACTGATTTTGAATCTGTAGTTGAAAAAAAAATTGCAAACTAAATTATCAATAAACATATAGGAAATAAAAAGAAAAGTGCATTTATCGCTATACTGTACTGTATTTAAAAAAAGCGATACATTAGAGTAAAATATTATAAGAGTCAAGAACAAAAACTTTAAAACCGTTTTCTTTTTTGTTAAATTTTTATTCTCTTAAAACAGAAAAATATTTTCTAATCATGCAAAAATTAGACATAAATAATCGGGTTATTAGAATGCAAAAAACAACGCTACCGTTTTCCATCAACAGTGATTACAGAACAGTCACGAACATCAAAATATGAGGTACTGGCAGGTCCGTTATAGAAAAGTTGTTTACCAAGATCACTAAGTTGGTCAATACCATCCGGATTGTTCATATACCTGCTTGCAAAAAAAAATACATTTACATACTTTCTTGACATTATACAAGCGTTGAACGAAGATAGCCAAACTTAAAGAATATCATGAGAAAAAAAAGCTTTTCTGCTATACAATAAACATGGAACATCACTATTTTACTTCTATTTTACAATATGTAATTTAACATCTGGCCGTTCGCTTTATTTTTCAAAAAAAAGAAAAAAGGACTAATCGATTATTAGCTAAATTTTCAGTCTTTTTTTTCTACTTATACTGCAATGACTGAAAAAACTTTATATATAAAGAATATATAAAGAATATAATATATAAAGAACAAAAAATGATGTAAAGAACTTAAAACAGCAAAACTGCTTAAACAAAACTTAATTTCCAATTGTTTTCAAAACAAAAAAAGCTTGATATTTTTGCTCACATGTCCAAAAAGTCTTCCACAATTACTGAACTTAGCAGCCGTTGAACAGCATTCAACTATAATGCATAAATATAATTATTTAAAATAAAATAAACTCTAAAAAAAACTTTATATTCACCTACCAAATTTTATGTGCAGAACATTTTGCTTTGGTTCTGCTTATAGATAAAGCTTTTAATTAGTTAGCGATTACGCTAACAGTATAAAAGCAAGATAACTAATTAAACATAAGTTTGAAAAAGTAGTAGAGAAATGAGAGTTATTAATAGAAAAATACTAAGTTGGTACTTTACTGTCAAAGAACTGTGTAACTTGCTAGAATAAATGTCATTACATTTGTTTTACCTATCGTTTATATCCTATGATTAAACATTTCTTTAGCTGCTAAAGTTCATCGTTACTGTTCAG